>BCLG01001748.1:27120-90680 GCA_001602295.1 Zoysia matrella
TGTCGATCTCCTCGGCGGCCACGACCGTATGTACCCTCCTTCTATGACTTGCTCCATGCACACATAAGTCATCCGCTCCCTCCAACTCGCATGCATGCTTTTGTTTCTTCATCTCTTTCCCCTCCTCTAGTCCCCTGCCATGTGTTCTTGGCCAGTTTTTTCTTCAACTTTGATCCCTGCCTTGTGCTAGTATTAATTAGCAGTAGATTTGATTCATGACATTTGTTTTCTGAGTGATTTTGCATGTGTCTTATATGATGATAAATTACCAGGGGCGACGCCAAAATCAGTTCTTGAGCTGATGGATGTGAAGGATCTCACCCTGGCCCATGTCAAGTCTCACTTGCAGGTAACTGCTCTTCATGCACTTTTGCAATTTACAACTCCTTCAGATTATTTGTCTCTGTAGAACTAGAACTACTCGTAGCTAAAAGCACTAGATTTAGAGCCTGAGTGAGGGACAATGATTGGGAGGAAGATCAGTTGCACGAACACATGCGTATGGTTTGATATCTATGGATCTTCTGTCTGTTTAGCCACAGCCCTGCTAGACTTATACTACTGCCTAGTCTACAGTCTACACAGTGCTCAGTAGTGCACATGAGAGACAGATCAAAATCATGAAGTCAATGAAGGAAAACGATAGGCCAGAAGTATGAACAGTGTGGTTCCCTGCAGTGGCTTCTTGCTCCTTGCATCTCGTGAAAAGCATGGAAACTTCTGCTTAGCTTGCTAGATCAACAAAGCCTTTCATCAAGTAATAGAAATGCAGTTTTCACATTGATCTAGGCCACCAAGCAAGTACTAAGCACTTTAGTCTACCTCTTCTACTGGCATGCACATACTAACATGATCAACTTTACGATGACAATGAGAATAAGAGGCTTTCTTTATTCTCTCTGTGTTGTTGACACATCCAACAAGCTGTCATATCAAATCTTGGTGCCCATAATGTCCCTGCAAACTCAAATCTTGCCAGGAGTACTTAGGTTTATGTTTTTGCCAAAAAAAATTTCCTGATTTGCGCAAGTAGATTCTCTGAACGGACGGATAGAAACGCAATGCTTGGCTCTGAATTAACCACTCCTTTGCCATGTTGCTTGTGCTGCAGATGTACAGGACCGTGAAGAACACCGAAAGGCCGGCAGCTTCGTCAGGTGAACTGTAGTACAAGATCTGCACTGCTTTAATCTCCTCGCTTTAGAATAGAATAGATGCTAACATGAGCCGGCACCAGCCTTCCGTTTCATATATTCTCGTTGGTGCAGATCAAGCTGATGGATTCGAGAAGGGCGCGGCCGGCGAGATCTGCGACGACAACTCGCTGGATCTGCAGGGCGCCTACAGCGGCGGTGGAGGCAGGCCGGAGACGGCGGCTCGACATGGAAGGTTAGCCGCTGCTTCTGCTGCTTATGTCTGGAATAGCTCATGGTGCCCTCTGAAATAGCTCCTCAAGGTGGTAATCATCACTAGCTTTACGTCTTCCGACTGCATCTAAACTGAAGAAGCAGGAGACAGTAGGAATATAACACTAGCTTTTTTAGATACTGATAACACTAAGCTTTTTGTTGCATGAAAATGGTAAAAGTTGGATTAAACATGGACCAAGAAGAAGAGCCTTTAAAATTGACGCCATAACCTTGCACTGTCTGTCATATCTTGACCTGGTGGATCGAGCTTTAGTATTTTCTACTTTGCTAGCTAGGGCGTGGAAAGTAGGAAGCCTCTTTTCTCTTGCCCACATGCACATTAGAATCAGTTCCCGATAAATATGATGATCGCAGAAAGTAGGAGTATACCCTTGCTTCATGGAGACCAGCACCAGCCCTTTTGACATGGGCACGGAAGAACCTGTGCGCGTCAATTATGGTCTCATTATGCGTACTACTGCCTGTGGCATTTTTGTCAGCACAGGGTATGGAGTTCTTAAATATGGATAGGGCCATATTAAACATGACTGCTTTTTTAAGATTGTATAGTGGCCATGTTTTTTTTAAAAAAAATTACTGGTAGTGATGTAATATGAGTAGTAGTACATTGTTTCAGTTACTCATCATTGAGGTTAGTCCACAGGGAGGACTGGACAGGCTTCCCAAGCGAGTCGAGTACCGGAAGCATACATTCTCTCAAGGTACTTGTACATTCCCAGTGTTTCAGCTAGAGCAGCAAAGCTCTCTCTACCCCAGTAACTCCACTTTCCGTGATCGATCGAGCTCGATCTATCAGCTGGACACCATGCCACCCCGATTAAAAAGCTTACTGTACAACGACGACGTTTTTGCAGGACCGTAAGATGCAGTCGAAGAGCCTGGAGATCCTCTCGGACATGAACTCCTCCTGCGTTTCGGAGACGACGACCTCCAGCACCAGCGTCGACCTCAACCTCGACTTCACCCTCGGCCGGCCGCATCAGACCCGGCGCCCAAACTGAACCGAAGATCGATCGACCGACAAGATCTAGCTAGGGGGGCACTTTGCATGTTCATCAAACGCGAGAAATCTGCGTGGTCCCAAAGATGCGCCATCTTTCTTGCACTGATAAAAGAGGGAAGCAAAGGAGGGAAAGACAGTGGCAGCAGCTACTAGGTAGAGGTGAAAGCACTTGCATGTAGTAATGGTGTTAGTACTACTCAGTGTTCAGTGATCAGCTAGGACAAATCTTAAAGGGCTTTTGCAGCGGCGACGGGTGTAAAAGCAAAGGGCTGGCCTTTGTGTTCTTGCTTTCACCTGCATGGATCACATGCCAGATTAAAGAGATCCAATCGATCGGTCTGGTTGTTAGCTTAGCTTCTAAGTTTTGGAGTACGTGGCGCAGTTCTCCCGTAAGAATGAGCCGTAATGAGGTCTACTGATCGCACTACGCTGCGTAGTAGGAGTACGTAGCAGTGCTTGATCACTTGCAGATGGCTCCTGATAACAGTACTGATCTGATATTACATGCAAAAAAGCTTTGGAACATGCGACATTTCCTTCCTGATTAAACGGTTGAAAAGTGGAGTAAATTTCAGCTCTTCCAAAACTGGTCTGAATATGATACACACATCAATTTAGAGGACCCTGTTCGAAATAGGAGTAGCAAATTTTATCCGAAAAATTACGTACTTACCAAACGTTTTCAATAAATAAGGTAAAATTGATTATTTAGAGCCCAAAATCAGGGTGAATAACAAAATTTAAAAAAACATAGTCAAATTGTCTATGAGCCTTAAAAACAGGGTCAAATATGCAATATTCCCTTTTTTTGGAACTTTTTTGTTATTAGCAGTCAGAATCAAATATAGAGAAATCTTCTGCCGGGTTTGAAAGGAATGGAGTCAGCTTTGACCGCGCATATCCCCAAACTCTGACGAAGCAAAAACGGCATGGTACTCCGTAAAAATAAACAAGCTTGTGAAGAGACGTTGCCGTGTGCGAGATTCGAGTGCAAAGTTACTGGTTGTTGTAGTACTAGGTGCCCCAACTCTGTTCAGTTCGCAGGGATAGAACAGCATGTACCCCTACGTTTGACAAGCTACCGCGAGGAAGACCGCGCCGCGCCAGACGGTCATCGCCGTCCGGTGCCGCTGACCGGCGACCGCCGCGCGAGACGAGAGACGTGCAGAACAGAGACTCGCCGCGCCTGCTCCGGCAAGAACTGTGGAGCTAGGCCCTGCTCCTGGTGCTCCCTAGTCCCTGCCCGCGCACGGATGCGACGGCGCTGGCAAAGGCTCAAAGCTATGGAAGGGACTAAACCGGATTTTCTCACCGGCACCGTTGTCCGGGGGAGGCGAGAGCCACAGGATGAGCGCGCGCGTGCGGCCCAGCACGAGTCGACGAGGATTTTTGTAGGGGGAAACCATTGCCCAGTCACAGGAAACGGGGAGCCCCGGACAACGGGTCCCGTGAGTTCCGATTAAGCCTGGAAGGGACCGATCGGTTCACGGTGGCTCTGTTCGGCTTTGCAGCAGCCATGCGGGTTCACCACTTCACCGTTGCAGGTTCAGAATGTCTTGCTTGTGATCGGAGTTTCAGTCAGAGTTTCCGCTGGCCTTAAGCGAGACAGGCGTTCTAGCTGATCATCTTCGGTGCATAATTTGTCTTCCTCCTCCCCTCTAATAACTGAAAGAGCGACCATTGCGACATGGACAGCTTCTTGAACCCCCGCTGGAACAGCAGCCATGCCTATCAAATTGACTGCAGGAGCTAGCACTAGTAGTAGTAGGCTGGAATCGTTGAATTAGCATAAACACGGTTATCTCCTTTTGGTGCCGGCTACTGCTCCTAGTAGTATGAAGGAGTACTCCTATCCTCCTGCAACAACGGAGAGAGCGACAGAGTTATACTCCGTAGAGAGAGAGGGAACTGTCCATCAAATTGAATGATTCAGCAATCAAGAGAGGCCAGGGGGCCAAGTTCAGCGTTGCATTGCATTGCCTGGGGAAGGAGCAGAGCTGCAGAGACCACAGGTCCGGTCCACGGGGAGACCCAGAACCAACGCAAGCGGAGAGAGAGAGAGAGGTGTGTTGAAAGCGAGGAGTGCTGATGGGTCACCTCAGGCTGGGGCCGGCCATGGAACAGCGGCGTTGGCTCTCGCTCTCCACGCCTCGTCCGCCGGGGCCTGCTGCTCGCCGGTCGTCTCGGTCAGAGTCTCAACTGCCCCCCTGCTTCGTCTGCATGGACGCATCAATGAGGAGGACCAGGACCTCCCAGGGCCGATGGATCGGTCGGAGCAGACCAGAGCAGTGCGAGCTGGTCACTGTTGCGAGTGGGCGCGTATTGCTAGTGGCCACCCTGTGAATCATGAGGCAATGATTCGCAAATTATTGAGAGAACGTTTTTTGCGCGCTCCTAGTAGTAGCTGTTCAATTCGGCAGCCTTGTTTACATTTCTGTTTCCTGAATCATTCAAAAATTATTTTTCAAGTTGGCAAATGGTTCCGTTTCCTGTAGATTTCTCTAGCGTACCTAAGTACCTTGCGAAATAGAGAAATATACGCTGTTTTGATTTTTTGAATCTTGCTCCCTTCTGCAGGCAACGGTTCAAATGCTCTGGACCAGTGTTGGGCTGCTACTCCTAAATTCACGTGCGATGCGCTTTCACACAGGCCCATGTTCGAAACAAACCTCCCGGCCGGGAAAAGAACACGGGTAAGGCCTGTACAAACAAGGAGCGGCCATCTCCACGCATGCCCATGGGCCTTTTACCGATTTTCTTTTTAAAAAAAATCAGACTTCTCACTGATTGTTTGCGGGGAGCAGAGGCCTTGCTTGCTGGGCCAATCTCGCACAGAAAACAGGGCCCTTCGTAGGATAAATGGGCCGTGCTGCCCATCGGCCTCTACAGAAAAACAAGACCCGGAATGTGGCGATACCATGCTGCGAATCTTCAAAGCCTCCATTTCTCCGACAGCAAGTGGGAACCACTTTTTAGCCTAATTCCAAAGGGGACCCGCATATCAGTGTCTATCTAATCACTTCCAAGTGGGAACTTTTTTTTTTCTTTTGTTGGCACGGATAGGCCAACAAAGGGCAGGTCAGGTGGCCGAGTTGTCGTTGCATGGCAACGGAACTCTTCCCCTGACGAGGGTCTTCGAATGCAGGCCATGGACGATTTGTTGCCACAGCTGCTTGAATCGGTTGAGTTCAGATGTATTCTACTCCTCCCACCTACGACGTGTTACAACCAAACGTTCACTGCCGGGAACACGTTCTGCACCAGGAAGTAGAACAGACCACGGTGGATGATCGCAACCTCGATCTGACAAAAAGCACTGAACAGGTGTCGCCAACTCGATTGCTCCGCTTTTTTTCCGACACCCCGCTTTGCTTATCCCGTACCTGCTGGCCGCTTTTGATTGCAGTCTCGTGGTAATTAGATTAAGTGCTGCCGTTAATCAGCAGCAGTAAACAAAGCCCAGCTGGTTTCGTTTTGCACGGCCACTGATCGAAGGAAGGAGGACGATGACAGACGCGGGAGAGACGGAGGGCCGCTCCTTTCCGATCCTCGTGGGCCACCGGACAGACTGGCTGGCTCGATCGATCTAGCGGGATCGCGAGGCCCAGGGGCCCAGCGAGGCCAGAAACAGTGGCCCAACCGAGTGACCAACCTTCCCATACGGCAACGGCCTACGCTGCGTCAACTCCGTCCGTCCATGTGGGCCAACCATGTCCTCTCTCTCTCTCTCTCTCTCTCTCTCTCTCTCTTCGTGCGGCCACATGTGCGCGCGTCGACTGCCTGTCACCACGGTCTGCGCAACCACCGCCCCCCACCAATGGTGAATTGGTGCTGCAGAACCGGTTTACACCATTACGTGAAAGTGCAGTAGGAGTATTTCGTAGAGAGAGAGATGATTGCATTTTTGCAGAGGGAAAGAGAGACTGGTATCCGGAATCTTTCCAAGCAAGCAAGGCTCGCTCAATAATGGACAGAGGATCATCTTCTTATGATCACAGGTATCCCCGCTGCGGACTGAGAGCATGCGCACGAGAAAGACAGGAAGTGAGGCTCACTTAATTACGCCTAGAGCAGAGACGTGCAATTTTAAGGCTCCGTTAGGACGGAGAAATTTTTTTATATATATAAAATTAAACTGATTGTTGTGAAATTTATAAGAGATTTATATGAAAATCTTACGTTTCAAAGGTGAAACGAACTCGAATCTCAGCTATTGGTAACATGTAAACGGAGAAGCCACCGGCACAGACACCAGAGATCTGGACTCAAAAGTCATTAGTCAACACAAGGGATTCTTATTCAGGGCGAGGAAGAAGACGGCCACAAATTCACATGGCACCGTCTTTGGTTTGGTGGCAGCGTCACAGAGGGAAGGAAATCACAAAAAATTCCACCAGTTCACAAGAGAATAGCTGCAAACTCGTTCAGAATTGACAATTTGATATACTATAGAATCAGTAGATTAATTAACAGAAAGTGAGCAACAACAAAAGTACTTACAAGATTCCCAGACACATGCAGCACTTTGATCAAGAATGAAATTAAATTTATTGTTTCCATATACTAAAAGAATACCCGGCCCCCACTCTCCAGAGCTCTCCCAGTGACTTCGCTCCAGCAGCAATGTACAGTACAGACACACACACAACCTCCCCCTCCCCCAGTCCCCAGCACAAGCTGCTCCACCCCCTGCCCCTCTTCTCAAGTGATCTTCGCGTCATGCATACGTAGGTACATATTTAATTACCACAGGTAATTAAAAAACTAAATCAAATCAACACCATCTTTCAATTTCTGGACAAAACTAAAACAAGAAAAAATATCAAATTTTGGTGGGTCGGTCGATCCAATGTGTTGTTGATGTTGTATCTTCACCACCACCACCACCAATCCACCAGCAAGATGTTGGTTATGTATGCAGAATTGGAGAACGAACGAAGGTAACGTACTCTTCTCTTGTTGGTTTCCGTTTATCATCTCACGGCCAGCCGTAGAAGATGTCGTCGTGCCTGGAACCGTGGTGCGCGCCGTGTGCGCCGGCGTGCTTGGCGTGGTGACCGCCGCCGGAGTTGTGGAAGTGCGGGATGTTGATGTAGAGCACGGCGGTGATGACGAAGGTGAAGGCCCACCAGACGAGCACGACGACGGGAGTCTTGCCGTGCTTCCCGAGGATGCCCTTGGCGAAGGGGTAGAGGTGGAACAGCACCCAGAAGTTGAAGAACACGCCGCCGGCCACTTTGAGCCAGTGCGTCCACTCGCCGTCGAGCACCTTGGCGAAGGCGACGGCGGACCCGACGATGTTGACGAGGATGATGATGATGGGCGTGACCATCAGCCACGTCCACCGGACGACGTACAGGTCCGCGTAGGGGTCCTTCTTCTCGTCCCCCGCGGGCAGCTTCGACGTGAGCTTGAACGAGATGTCGCGGCGGAACACCACCTTGAACAGCACCTGCAGGACGGCGGCCAGGTAGGCGGAGCAGCTGGCCGTCATCCAGAACTGCCCGTTCCTGAACCACTCGAAGACGGTCACGCCCGCCCACTTCACCTCCAGCACGGCCAGGATCAGCAGCGTCCCCAGCACGATGGCCAGGTAAACGTAGAACATGGTGGTGGGTCTCTGCACGATGAAGTGGCCCGTCACGAAGGACAGCGCCGGCACGGTCGTGTAGAAGATGAGGAACAGCGCCGTGAACGGGTACGTGGTGATGTTGATGTACGCCACGCGCTGCAGAGGGTGGAGGAACGTGCTGCCGAAGAGCGGGTTGTTCTTGGAGAAGAAGATCTCGAGGGACCCCGTCGACCAGCGCAGCACCTGGAACAGCCGCTCCGTCAGGTTGATCGGCGCGGTGCCGATGAAGGCGTGCGGGTAGATGGAGCAGTAGCGCGAGCGCCACCCCTTGATGTGCATCCGGTAGCCGGTGACCACGTCCTCCGTGACGGTGCCGTACACCCAGCCGATGTTGCTCCCCCACCCGGTCTTCTTCTCGTACGCCGCGGTCGTCACGTTCACCGCCTCCGCGATGGCCGCCTCGTCGGCGTTCACCGCCTCGGCGGCAAACGGCGACGGGTGGGACGCCTTGGGAATGGAGTCCACGAACGCGTCGGATTTCCCGTAGCTCTTCTTCGGCATGGGCAGGAACCCGTGCTTGCCCTTGGCCACAGTGACGGCCTTCGCCGTCGTCATCTCCATCCCGGGCTTCTCGTACTTCGTCTTGGCGAACATCCCCCCGAGCATCGGGAAGCACGCCCCGCCGACGTTGATCCGCGGCGGGTCGAACCCGTACAGAGTGACGCGGCGGAACAGACACCCCGTCCCGACGTAGATCGGCCCCTGCATCCCGTCCAGCGCGCGCAGCGTGCCGTCGAAGAAGATGCGGTTGTGGTTCGCGTACAGGTCGGTCGGGTCGACCCCCTCGAAGCGCTGCGGGAACTGCACGAAGGCCACCGTGTCGCTGTCGCGCCCCAGCATGAAGCAGATGCCCGCGCGCAGCGCCTGCGAGTTGTTGATGTAGTGGTCGCAGTCCAGGTTGAGGATGAACGGCGAATTGGAGAGCACCGCGGACGCGCGCGTGAGAGCGTTCATCGCGCCGGCCTTCTTCTGGTGGTTGTGGCCGGGACGCTTCTCGCGGGACACGTACACCAGCATGGGTAGCCGGACGTCCACCAGGCTGAAGTCCAGCGGGTTGTCGGCGCTCGCCGGCGCGCCGGGATGAGGCGTGTGGCTCGGGTGGTTCAGAAGCACCTGCATGCGTGCACCATCGTCGTCGTCAGAGATCAGTTCCATCCCATGCAGATTACAGTGGGTAATTTCAAGAGTTACTGTTGTTAGGAGTTACAGTGGGTAATTTCAAAAGGTAATTACTGTTGTGTCGGTAAACTGTGAATGTGGAATTACAGTGTCGATTAGTGGTAGTAGTAATAATAAGTGGTGATTATGTTAAGGTTGTCTAGACGTGCAATGATTGATGAGGGAAGCAGGCCCAATTGAATAGGGACGGACATAAAGTAGATGCCGTGGCGGTGTCGGGGGGAAAGGCCCGCCCCAACCACCTTCCACACGGCTGGCTGTCTTCGCGGCGCCGGCCTGGCCACACGGAAACACAGCCAAGCAGAGCGGTGGGGCGATAGTGGCCGTCACGCACATTCCCCCGTGCCGGTGGTTGCGCTCTCGACCATCAATGGCATCCGCCAGACACGCACAACGCACAGAGAAAGGTCGTCGTCGACGACGACGACGAGACCGAGAACGAGAACGTACCAGTACAATTCCGGCGTGGTCACCCTTGCGGTGGTTCTCCGACGGCTCGACCCAGATCCCGGGCCACTGCGTGCCGTCGGCCATCCACGTGGCCCTCGGCTCGCCATCCTTGACGTTGGCGTTGTACCCGTCGGACCTCTGCCTGATCTCGCCGTCCATCGCGTTGATCCTGGCCTTAAACTCGTCGTACTCCTTGCGCACCCTGCGCCGGTCGTTGACGAAGTCCTCCTGCGCGCGGCCCATGTACGGGTGTGACTTGAGCTCGAAGTAGCTCTCGGGGCCGCGAGGCTCGACGCCGTGCTTGCGGCAGAACGGCACCCAGATCTCGGCGAATTTCGCCGCCTCGCACATCGCCTCGTACGTCAGCAGCATGCCCGAGTCGTCGGAGAGGTAGCACGTGTTCTTCTCGACCGGGTAGTCGGCGGCGAGGATGGAGAGGATGGAGTTCGCCGTGCTCAGGATGGGCTCCTTGAACGGGTCGGCCGTGGTCACGAAGATGTCGAGCCCGGGCAGGAGGGAGGTCCCGTCCGCGCGGTCGAAGCGCTGGCGGAGGACCGCCAGGTCCGGGACGCGGTTGATCGGGTTGAGCTTGGGCAGCTGGTCCAGCAGCCAGGAGAAGCCGAACCAGAACTCCCCCGCGATCGAGGTCACCCACAGCCACATCGCGTCCGGGTTCTTGTGCGAGATTCGCCAGATCACGAAGAGAGTGAACGCGATCAGCCGCACGAAGATCAGCACCCTGCATTCGAAGCAACAGTTTCTTTTTCAGAAATGCTTTAATTTTAACCGTGATTAGTAAAAGTAACAAATTACTGGTACAGTAACTATCAGTATTAGATTAAGAAAGAAAGTGTGGTTAGTTAGCCGTTGGTTGAGCGTAAGCAGGACGTCGTGAGGCGCAATGATTGTCTGCGTGCTTCACTCTCTATCTCCACCCATGGCTCCCGCGTTCCTTCCTTCCATGATCGATGGCCGCCCAGCCCAATCATGTGACGGCGAAAGGAAATGGAACCCGTTGGCAGTCAATGCTCGTGAGCTGGCTGGGCTGGCATTCGGCAACGCCACCATCACCACCGACACACGCCTGTCCCGTGGGCCCCCAACACACCCGCGCCCGCGGCGTGAAAATGAAAGCGCCCCTATACCTACTGCAGCAGGCATCGATTTGCTGCGGGAATAACGGTTTTTCCTCTCTTTTATCAATCGCCCCCCTTCCTTTCCTTTTTCTTTTAAAAAATAAATTTCCACCAGATCGACCTCCGTCTTCACCTACAAAATCTTTTTCTACACGGCTTGGAATACTTTTTTTGTACAGTACTCGTAGGACAGCGAGGTTACCACTGGGAGAGTCCTGTACCATGTGGATGGACAGACGCGTATCTACATCGTGCCCGTGGAGTACGTAAAGACGGCGTACAGAGTGGACTCCGGCCGGTCTGAGCTGTAAACGCATCGTCCCCCTCTGTCACCTCCGCGAAATCCAACTAAATCTCCTTCCTTTTTCGTCTTCCTCCAAAGTCATCTTTGGTAAAGCCATGCTTTTTCCGAGCCGTGCCGGTCGTTTTCTCCGCCTACAACTAGAAGCCTTTTATTTACCAAAGCTATAGCTAGACTGATGCGAAGTCCTCTAGAAGAATCTAACGACCCTGGAACCGGAACAGCCAGAACCTTTTTCCAGTTTTAAGTGGAGCTTGAGTTTTTTTTTATCAAGTCGAAATCTTTGTTTCATTATGTAAAAACATTATAAAAACCAAATCTCTTTATTAATCCTTTTTTCACTGGCAATACTCCTACTGCTTACGATCAGTACCATGTCCGAACCTCATCTCGCTAGTTAATCTCCTGTACCACCACGAGATAGATGGAGGCTTTTGATGGCGGTGTCGTGTCTGCCGGGGTGGTCACATGCACGCCATGCCTCGTGTCTCCTCCGTTCTGTTTATCAAGGGGAGTGAGTGGCTGCTAGACAACCACAACCACAGCCATTGATTTCGTTCACCCCGTCCTCGGATTCCCGCAGCTGGCGGGCGAGCCCCCCCCCCCCGGCCAATCAGCAGCAAGCTCCGATGGAAGCCGACAGGCCATTGGGTGTCCCGGTAGGGGCCCTCCTCCCGAGGAGAGAGGAGGGAGAGGAGAGCGCGCCGGTGGTGCCTTCCCTAACCGTCACGTGCACCTGTCTGCTCGCTAAACTCCGTGTTTGGGTGGCTGAGCCTGAGCTAAGCTATGCGTTTAAGGTTAACACAACTGACAGTTTTGAAATCACTGCCCGTGATTTAGTTTAAGCGCTAAGGTGGCCAGCCAGATGAACTGCAGTGGTAACAGCAGCTCACAATGCAGGCCACCCAAATCCGTTCCGCCGCGCAGGAACTTGATACTAGCAAACACCAGTCCTACTTCAGTCCATCGAGAACAGTAGGAGGAGCTGACCTGTATGGGTGGAGCAGCACGCCCTTGATCTTCTCTGTGCGAAACACGGGGCGGTCCTCGAGCGCGACGCCCGCGTCGACGTCGCCGGCGGCGGAGAGGTCGTCGCTGAGGTCGACGGCGACCCAGCTCTCGTCGTTGACGGCGCCGATCTGGCCCTCGGTGGTGGCGGCCATCGCCATGCGGTCCATGTCGGCGGACGACGCCGCGGACGCCACCGCCGCCGCGCCCGCGCACGCGCACACCGGGAACCCGCACGCGCACCCTTTCCTCGCCTTCGCCGAGTCGCCCGCGCCGGGCGCCATAATGCGAGCGCCCGGTTGGATGGTTGGTTCCTTCCTCGCGAGCCAAGGGAGAGGAGTGGTGATGGTGGTAGCCTGGGGTTAGGGGGAGGGAGGGAGGAGCAGTGGTGCTGTGGCGGTGGAGTCTCTCTCTTCTTTGAGAGAAGAGGAGAGAGAGAGAGGCGGTGTGAGAAATGGCGAGTAAAGTACGTGGGGGTGGGATATATAGAACCAATCAAGGGCAGAGAGACACACACAGAGAGAGGTGAGCTGTGTTTCTTTGTGTGTAAACGAAACGCCATGACAGAAGGAGAGAGAGAGAGAGAGAGAGGCCAGGCTCATATTCCGCGTTCATCATCTGAGGCCATGTGATGTGATCCCCCGGGCGGCGTATTAGCGATGATGATCATTTCGTCGGCGCTCTGTAGTCTGTACCCACTGATTTTGGGATTTTCCCTCCATCCCTCTCTCCACTCTTCCATCAATTCAATCAATCAGATTCATTAATTAAGTAACTAGATTGATTAATTAAATATTTAACTATACTAGTCGTAGAAGTATGGCCCTTCAGTTCAGGCAGCTAGCTAATCAGGGCTCCTGTGTGTCTGTCACCTACTCGAAGCTAAGCTAAGGTAAGGTCCTCGCGCCTCCTGCTTGGAAGATTCTTTGCTTTCGCCTTTCCTCTCCCTCCTGATCATTGAAGAGTCTGCAACAGGCGCATATTCCTGGCTTGTGACTCGAGTAAGAAATTCGATTCACCACCCCGGCATATGCTAATTAATCGCACCACGCTGTGGCCGGTGGTTCTGTGTCACTGCGTGAGGAGGACCTGAGCCAAGGAGGAGAGACGGTGTCTCGTTGGTGATGGCGCTCCCTGAACTGCCGTGGTGGCCGTCGCCCGCCGCGCCGCTCCAGCCAGCTGCTGCGACGGCGACTCTCTCTCTCTCTCTCTCTCTCTGAATCAAACGCTTGAAGCAATGAGACGCTGCGGACGCGCACGTCCCTGTTCGATGGTTCAATTCTCGTCTGAAGATTACTAGTGTTACTATAATTACTTCATAACGTTCACTCTGCATCTTACTTAGGCAACTACGTCAGGAAACCCATCGAGCAGTGCACGCTGTTATTGGTAATCCACGCACGACACGTAGTGATAGACCTTTCCAGCCAGTGTACGTACCGGAAGAGCGTACTCCTACTACCGCTGTGTACTGCAGATCATTAACGTGACACGTGGACGAAGATCGACACGGCCGGCGCAACCAACAGAAAGAAGCAGCTAATCTTCGCTTCGGCGACGCGAGGATGATTACTCAGCAACAGGCTAAAAGATCGACACCCGGGGAAAGAAAAAGATGGCATATGCCCATGCGCGCCACCACCGACACTTTGGGTGGACCGGACCGCGTTCCGTCAAAAACCAGAAAACTACGCTTTAATTATTTGAGCAGAAAAAAAAGAATATTTTTTTAAACGAAACAAAGGTTAATTATGCGGAGAAGAAAAAAGGGAAGGCAATCATTGACAGGGAACCGATGATTAGTAAGGGAACAGGGGAAAAAGGAGAGAGGAGGGCTTAAACTGTCCGGACTTGGAAAAGTATCGTCTCTCTGGCGTGGCCTTCAGTTTTTTCCTCCGTGTGTGTCGTAAACTGACTACTCCCTCGGGATCATTATTTTTTAAGTTTTAGATATGTTTTGAGTTAAACATAAATTATAAATAATTTTAAAATGGTTAAATTTAAACTATATAAATAGATTTGTTTTTAAAAAAATTTTTCTTCAAAGTATACATATGTTACTTTTAAATAAAAATTTATAAAAAAAATAAAGATCAAAGTTATATTTTAAAAATTGTATCATTGTCCAAAACATTATATTATTATGAGACCGGAAGGAGCGCTGAGGATGCACTGCTGTATGCGGTAACCTTGTAGCCGTTCTATATGTGGTACACTGGTGTGGTATTTTGGTGGAAGGAGTTGAACATTTGGGGCACTTTTATTTATTTAGTACTACCTTTGTTTCAAAAAAAAAAATATAAGTAATTTTTAAATTTAGATAGTCAAATTATTTTAACTTTTACTTAAAAATATGTAAAAAATTGCAAAATTTTTAATATAAAAATATACTTTTTATGAAAGTTTATTTTATAATAAATTAAAAAATATAATTTTTATATAATAAAATATTATTAATTATATATTATTAGTGGTCAAAGTGATAAATTTTAGATGTTGGAGGCCTATTACTTCTGTTCTGTGGCAGGCACACTCTTTTTGATTTTGCCGTTCCAGGAGTACTTGCTCCGTAGGAGTACTTTATATCTTTTGCTCCCAAGTCGCAATTTCCGTTCTACACCTATTTAATATATACCGGTCATCCTGTCGGCCAAATATATTACTTTTGGAAATTTTCGCGTTTCAATTCCGGTCAACGAAGCATATGCACAATGTGCTCCAACTCCATCCACTGGAAAAACTCGACGTGGGGTGCATTGCGCAACGTACCCGCCAGTCGACCCCGATGAAACACTTGTCTGCTCTAGTTTTAAATTTATCTATCACGAGCTAAGCAATTTTTTTTTGGGAAATGGTATATATGGTGCTCCCTGGTCCTGGGAATGATGGAGATTTTCTGCCACTCGAAAAGAACTCACATATTACCAAGTATGAGTTCCTGATACTGTACGTATACTGCTGCTGCTGCTGATGATCGATGATGGTGCAAGTATTGCGGCAATCATGATGAGACGTAACCGATGTTCCCGATCACTTCCAGTGAAAGCAACCGGCAGAGTGCCCTAGCTCAGCTTGCCCGCCCAACACCAGTTTCTTTTCCCTCCATCTGTAGCATGCAGTTCCAGCATTCATCATTGACACTACTACTCCTCGCACTAGGAGGAGTATAATTCCTTGCCTGTTTTCGAGACACACCTGTAGGAGTATTCCATTCCCCTCCGCTTTCACGTCTCGAGACCCGGACGATCGGAAACCTACTACAGACAGTACAGTAGTACCTGCGGGGGTAGTAGCTCGATCTAACTTGCACTAGGATTGCCTTTAGTGGGGTAGTACTATGGCGTTCGTTTCTGGATGGAAGAGGCAATCGAGGTGGTGACGGAGGACGCAACGAGACGATTGAAGCTGATGGATCAAGGATGGATGCTTGTTCCGGAAGAAGCCTCAGCTCGTTTGTACGTGCTCCTCCCGTGGTACCAGCAGCCTGCCTAGCTTGCCTTGCCTGTATAAATACACACAGCGCGTTGATAAGCGACGGTTGCACGCGTTGATTTGATTTCCGGCGGCCCGCGGCCTGGTCGATCCGTGCCCACCGGCACCAACAAACCGGCAGTTCGAGCTCGATCGTGCATGCTCTTCTCCGATGCAAGCGCGCGCATGAATGATGATTACTCGTGCATGGGCGGTACAACTACTCCAGTACTGCAGTAGTAGCTATACGGATCAGGGCAATCGTGTCGGCAACAGGCCCGCCGGACCTATCCATCGTTCCCTCGCTGCGCACGCACGTCGACGCCCACCGCTGCGCCGTTGCTGTTCCTTCCTCGCTCCCGCGGCCCGCCTGTTGCGTTTCGATCGGCGCCTGTGTGTGCAGCAGTCCGTCCGGCCGGGCTAGCAAGCCGCGCCGTGTCCGATCGAGGCTCTTCCAGCTCGATCGACAACCACATCTCGTGTTCGACCACGACGCGTCTCGTCGATTCAACTTCAACCGGTCAGGGTAGCGCTAGCTCAACGGTCCGGTCCACCACCTGAAAATCGAGCGGTTAACTAACGGACCAACCGGTCGTCGTCTTGCATCCTCCGGGGGTATTGAAGCTCTGGAGTCCCTGTTGGGTCCGACGGCCCGTCCGAATCGAAAACGGTGGAGGAGGGAGAGGGAATGTCGGTGGTATACAGTAACGTGGTGAAGCTCCTCTCCACGGAGCCAATCGCGAGGTGTAGCAGTGCCGGACCAACAGAGGTCTTCGTCGATAGCGTGCGTCTCCAGCACATGTCCCTCGATCTTAGTAGCACCTTTACTAGATGTTCGTACGTAGACATAGAATAAACGAGGGACGTTTGGATCATGCAGGCAGGTTGAAATGGCGGGCAACACACGCTGCCGGTACGTGCCCACAGAGCCACACAGAGTATGCTGGTTTCTCATGCCGCTCGTTCACTCGTAGTCAGCAGGCAACGGCGCGTGTGGCTCGAGGTGCTGACTCTGCTGGCGCACGAGCTGGCAACGACGCGCGTACGCGGCGGGCCAACACGGCGCACCGGCAACCGCGCCGCCCGCCCGCCCGCCGTGGTGGAGACGGAAACTAGTGCGGCCAGCGGGGGTGTGTGTGTGTGGGTTGGTTCCAGGATGGACGCGGGCGCGGGAGGGAAGCTTCCAAACTTGGCATCTCCGTCTCGGTCTGCCTGTCCCCTCACATGCATGTGAATGTATCGGTCGACGCGCATGGAAGGGAGACATCTCTCCCGGTGTACAACTCACCGCCAGCTTATTCCATTCCACTTTTTGTATACTTAATTTTTAACAAACAAGAGAGCAAGAGAGAGAGAGAGAGAGAATGGGCGGCAACGCAAGTAAGTTGTTGTTGTGAACTGTGAAGCGAACACAGCCATGGAACAAAAGTGTGGATGCTTCAATTTTTACCTCTCGAACAGATGTGAGTCAAAATCAATATTCACCGAAAATATTTGTGGACCTTGACTCAGATACAAATGGTCTCTTCTATCTATAAATATGTAACCTGCTCAGCAGTGATAAAAGTAAGGAAATATTAGCCCTGCTGCGCAAGCACTATAAAAAAAAGTTGTGCATCATATTCTGTGGGTCAAGAATTTAGTAAAAAAAAATATCAACACCACAGATAAATACAAATTTTCTTCTCCTTAGGGAGAATCTTACATTATAGTGGATTAAATATCTCATAGGGCTTACGTGCTGGCTCATATCAACGACGGTTTGTTATCGAACACATGGAATGCTGACGAGTTACGAAAGTTCTATGTGTAATGTATATCTAGTAAAATTTTAAATAAATAATAATCGGTCATTCTCAAAAAATTATCTTTGTCATATAAGAAAGCTTTAGCCACCCTATATAGTTCAATAAAGTGCTCCTTTTCTTTTCTCCATTCGTGCTCTTTATCTTGACCGTCAGACGGTAACACAAGATATGACCCTAATAGGCACTTGCGGCTACTTAACATCAATGATCTTTTCAGATCAACATTCGGGCACTCTATCTTGGCCGCCGGACGATTACACAAGATACGACCCTAATAGGCACTTGCAGCCATTTTTAAGAGTGATTTTCTCGAAACAGCTATCTTATATAGCTACGAGCTTAATCACACCAACCCACCGTAAGCATCACCTATCTACTTCTCGATATGACGATTTTAGACACAGATGTCTTTTCACAAGGCTGAAGTCCTAAAATACCTATCGAGTGCGTATGATTTACTCTAAATTCTATTCTACAAGCACATATATATTACGTATAAAAAGCAAGGGGCTACATATATCATACTCTCTCCGTTCGCAAATAACTGTCATTCTAGCTCCGGACGCGGAAATTAAAAAAAAGTATTGGGAAGAGAGAAATGTATATTGGAAAGAGAGAAAGTGTATTGAAAAGTGAGAAAGCTGTGTTGGGAAGAGAAAAAGCTGTGTTGGGAAGAGAGAAAGTATATTGGGAAGTGATAATGACAAGTATTTAGAAAGAAATTTTGAAGGCTAGAATGACAAGTATTTGTGAACAGAGGGAGTACTCATAAATGATTGTGTAATTTACAATTGATATACACTACATGTATCACATTAGTTTTCATCTGAAGAGTGATCGGTATAGCTAAGATTATCTATAAAAGACTTAGCAGCGTCAACCATATCTTTTACAAGCTTGTGACATTGTTCAGATGAGGAACATTGAAATTCAAAACAAACCAAAGAAACATCCAGATCAGGATAATGACTTTTAGTACAGACAAGCATATATGATGCTCCAGTGACCATATCTTCAGAAGATGATGACTTCTGCAATTTATTATTTTCAGCTTCAGCAGCTTACAACTTAGATTTGACAGTTTCTAGTTCAGTGGTCACCTCTTGAAGTTGCTTGCCCTTATCGATAATCTCTGACCTAGCGCTTTTCAATTCTTTTGATATGTTCTGGATCTGTTTGTCCTTTTCATCAGCTTCCTTTGCCAATTCTGCATATATGAGTTCAAAGAAAAAAAAATTATGTTGCTTAAATATAGGCACATACTCTTTGCCACTTCTTTCAAGTTAGAAAACTTCTCTTGCAATTTAGTATAATCTGCTGTTTGGAGTCTTGCTTTTTCTTCAGTAGCATTAATTGAAGATCCAGCAGCAGTGCAAGAGTTGACAACTTGTGTTCGCAAGGCATCAATTTGTTTCTGCAAGATATCTGATAAATTTATAACAGCTTTTCGAATAGATGAGAAGAGTTTCTGATGATTATCTGAAGTTTCTTTTGTGTCATCTGTCTTCGGAGAAGCAATAGCAGAAATAATCTTAGAAACTCTGAATAGGCTAACAATTTGTTAGTTCAAAATCAATAAGGAGGAAGTTTGGTTCAGAGTATACCTCGTGTGAACAGTCTTTTTCACTTTCAGTCGTTTGATGATCCTCTTTGGGCTCTATTGATGTTCTTTTTACTGATCAAAAGGGTGAAGTCCTTTATAAACAGAAGTGAAAACTTGTTTGAGTGGAACCAAATGCCCTTGAAGATAAGAATTTTTTGCCTCTGATTCACGAGAACATTTGATGGTATCGAACTGCACTGGATGAGGAGAGGATTGAGCCATGGTATGTGCAAGGGCTGAATCACTAGATCTTGGAATTGTCGCTTGAGCAATGTTAGAGCCAGCTGGAGCAACTCCTTTAGAGCCAGCAGAAGAGTGGCTTATAGAGGCACTTGCAGCCTGTATCTTTAAGGCCCTCACTGCTATATCTTCTTCGGGAGTTAAAGCTTGTTGCTCTGTGACTCTTGTCATAGGTTCAGCACCGGGCAATTCTTCATATGATGAAAGTTTCACTGTCTTCCCAGATAGTTTAGGCAAAGTCTCAATCTGACCTTGTTCGGAAATATTATCCCTAGCAGTCTCTTTATTGCCCTCATCATTATTATCATCATCGAGGACAACATCAACGTCATCTGATTCAATGGCAAACCTCCCCTACGATCAAAGATTAATGGTCAGAACAAGTAAAGAACAGACAATACAGTACAGTTGAAAATAATTAGTATCTCTGGAGGAGAATTTGCAACAGAAAAAGGTGAAGAAAGGCCCTCTGGCCTGGTGACTTTGTTATCACTCAAGATCTTCTTAAGATGAGTCACCACTTCATCTTCTAAAATCTCTGCACTGGTTCAATACACTAGAGTGTCAAGTGACTGAAAGTATATACCAACTATTCAAGTTACTGAAGATTACTTTTGGAGAAGATCCTGCTGTATCCTAAAGACCGATATAACCAAAGGCTAATAGATGCCTTATTGCGAGTGGATTCAATCGTCTTCACACAAATTCATCAACAATGATTTTTTCATTCAAACCCTTGCGTTTAAGCCCCAGAATTTCTGCAAAGAGTGCCCTAATTTTGTTGGATTGATTTGGAGGAACATTTGCACTTAGAGCAATGTGTGGCATTATGTATTTCTCTTTTACCTCTGATTTGTTCAGAATCCCCATGAGAAACCACCTATAATCACTTCTCTTCCAGCTCTTCCTGAGGCATAGATCAATATATTGTTTCTCACTCGTAAGGTGACGCCAACCGAAAAGACCATCACTTGTTTACCATAGCAAGAGGCTGTGTACAAAGTTTTTCAAAGGGCAAGATCTGGTTCGATTCCCAGCCAGCATTCACAGAGCATCACAAATATGCTTAAAGAAGCCACGACACTAGGTTTAAGATGAACCAGTTCTATCTTATAAGTCTGACAGACAGATATGATAAATTTCGAAGCAAAAACATAAAATCTCCAGAGAATGTGTGATTCAAAAACTGCCAATTGTCCATCAGAAAGTCCAGCATAATCTTTAACCTCTGCAATCTCAGATATTACGAATTCAGAGATAATACTTCGGTCATACAGGCTCTTCAGTCTTTTCTAAGTCATGGTGGTGGTCTTTCAATACTTTATCTTGTCCTCTTCATTTTCAAAGGCCATGGCACTGCGGGCCAGAGGAAGAGACATAAAAGAACTACCAGATTCTGAATTCCTGAGCGAGGACATAAATTAAAAGACGATCTGAGGGCGGCAGAGAGTGTCGCTCAAGTGGCGATGCTTGGATTGCAAAGAAGGAATGGGGAATGGCGCTGAGATATTGGAAAAACTTACTCTCGATGCCAGGCTTAATAAAGATACAACAGTGTCAGTTATTGAAATTTGAATCGACAAAAATTCTCAAGGAACTCTGATAGCCCGAACAGCTATCAGTCCGAGAGGAAACGACAAAATGTCCGACGTGCTTAACACACGCAAGGGGCTCAATGCCCGAACAGCTATCGGGTCTGAGGGGAAGCGGCAAAATGTCCGACGTGTTTAACGCACGCATGGGACTCAATGCCCAAACACCCGAAGTGCTCAACGCACTACAAAAGGGACCCCATGGCATCCTCTTTTTTATGCCCGATGAGCTCAACAGTCGCAAGGGGCTCGGTTACAACATGACGCAAACATCCGATGTGCTCAAATGCATTAAATGGGTTTAGTTGTTTGTGCCTCTTTATGCCTAAAGTGCTTAACGCGCTTGAGGAGTTCAAATGTCAATACTTGAACGTCCGAAGAGACTAATTCTGAGTATGAACAGTTTGGCTAACCACAGTTGCAGTGATGCGCTAAAAAAAGTAAGCCCGAACAAGTACACATTCAGAATTCTTAAGAAAAGTTGCATAAGATATATCCAAATTCTTCAGCTTTACACATTTTTAGTGTGAAGGAAGCTTCATAAAAGATGATACAAGACTTTTTCACTGTCACAATTACATTATTAGTCAAAAAACTCCAGTTAAGGAGAAAAAAGATCTAAACCTAAGAAGAGCTATTATCTCCTTCGTTCTTCGACGAAGACCCCTTTTGAGCACCAAGAGGGAGAACATGATTCCGATAGACCAGCATTCTTTTGACTGATCGCTTCTTCTTCTTCTCCTCTCTTTGAGGAAGACATCAAGGAATAATGTCTTGAATGAGGAAGAATCGGAGGAGAAGCTTCAGCGCCCTCGTTCTCTCCATCGTCATCCTCAATTTCAGAGTCACTTAAGACTACCACCTCATTAGGGCCTGGCACCCTCCAAAAACTTTTATTCAACTCTACACGAAGACGCCGAGCAAACTCAGTATCTCCAGAAATGTCTGGATCAGCTTCTAGATTCACAACATTCGGGTCGTCTTTCTCCATCAATTCAGAAAACTCACTAGGAGGGACCGCATAGATCTTTTTAATGGTGGGTAAATTTGGAGAAGAAATACGATCCGCGGAATCCCTTTGCACAGCAGGGGCTGTAGGCTCCTGCACCCTTGTGGAAGAAAAATCCTCTCCGACCTTCGTCGACGTAGATCGAATCCTCTTGGTGGAACACTTCTTGCCCATGGTTACGCCTGGGCAATTATTACGCAAGGATTTGAAAAGGGGTTGGAGAGATTAAGTGTTTTGAAGAAGAAATCTATCCCATCATCTCTTTTTACGAGCATAGAACGATCCTTCGAGATTCCAAAGGATACCTAGTCTTTGCTCTCTGACAATGGGAAAGAGCAGTGCTCGGACCGGTCAGAGACAGGAATTGAGGCGTCAAAAATAAACACAAAAATTGAAGCCAACCGTCGAGTCTTGTCATTTGAACACCTCCTCAAGTTTGTAGCAGCAATGACAGAGAGAAGGTACGGTTCGATTTTATCGATCAAGTTACCGAAGACCGAAAGCAGGCTGTCACTTAGAGACGTGTTCAGGGACTTATGTCGATGTCTCAATTTCCGCCTCTCGAATAGGTGTGGGCCGAAATCAAGATTTACTGAAGACGTTCATGGGCCTTAGCTTAAATACGAACGGTCATCTGTGGAACGGCTACCTATGACCCCACGACGCACGACGCAATATTTAAAGCATAATTGATTGCCAGAGAGTTAACATCAATTAAAGAGCCGTTACGCTTAATAGCCGTGCTCGTTATAATTAGAAACAGATGTTATCAGTGTTATAACGTAGTAATTATCATTATCACGGGAGGCACGTCACTTTTATAAATATGTAGACATCTGTTTTACAGAGCAAGAGAACACATCTTCATTGGACGTAGAGTTGTTATCCTACAAGAGGTCCGAATCAGTCTAAACCAATCATTTCAGTTCTCTTCATGATTAGATTTACAATATCGCACACTCAACTCTATTCATATTCACAGTATCTGCTGATATTTTAAACTCGTATTTCAGACGATAAAAGAGTATCAGAGTTCACTTCAATCCTGTGTTGACCACCACCACCACCGTGGCCCCTTGATATGAATTATGAAATCAAATTGAGGGTGGAGGGGCCAAAGAAAAGCAGAGGAGAGCCGGCGCAACAGCGACGCGCCAGCAAACCTACTACCCCCGGCCCGGCCCGCCGCATTCACGAGTTCATCAACAGAAAAAACTATATATAAAAGTGAAAAACTAGAGGTACTCCCGTCCTCGGCTTTCTGTCGGCCGCAAGAAAAATCTAAATTTAATACGAGTATCAAGCTAGCATAGCGACGTGCGAGCGACTCTGGCCGGGCTGAGAGCCTGAGTCGACTACTGACAACAACGTGCCGCATTTCCGTCCAAGTACGACTAATAACGTACGAACCGCGTAGGAGTGACACGCAACGCGTTCAGTACTTCAGCCTGGCCGATCTTGTTAAACTGCACGATGATCACGAGCGAGAAGAGAACATGTAAAGCGAGTGACACGAGGGAGTCGGACCAGAGAATATGCGTATAACGTGCTGCTTGATCGACGTGCGTGGTCGTGACTTACACCTGTCATTGTGAAGACATCACTGTATAAATCTGCTCGCTCGTCGTTGTTTACTCTCGGTAGTAGCATTGTGTTCTTCCCATCCCACTTGGTTCTTCCTCCGACAGATCGAAAATTTCTCATCCTTACCACCGTACGACTTTACTATGATCAAGTGTACATAGATATCCACATGATTGAACAGAGGATCACAGTCTGCACACCGACGGCTCTCTGTTCTATGAGGCTCTTTATTTGAGCGGAATGTTTTTAAAAAAGCTGGTTGACAGTAGTACTGTTGATTTTTAATATATTTTTATTTTTTCTGTACGGCAAAAGTTAGAAAAACAGTTTTGAATGAGTTTTTTTTAACTTTTAGTTTATTTCTTTTTCAAAAGCTAACTTTTTAACATTTCAAAAGCTAACTTTTAAAAACTTTGTTTATTTTAATTTTTCAATTGAAAAAACTAAATTAAAAAGCTGAAACAATGAGGCTATAGCTAGCACCACGAGTCCATGACTGAACCTTCTCACGCAGTTTCGCGATATTCTGGGGAAAAAGATCTTCACATCTTCACCGGGGAGCCATGTGACCACTGCTGAAGACATCGCAAGTACTAGTATAACAACATCTCGTATAACAACAATGCGGTGCTGAATCGCTGATGTGGTGGAGTACGTGACAGACTACCGGTAGTACACATCGATCGCCCCTTCAATCGCGACTGTGCACAGACGCTACAGCTCCGCGTCCCTTTCGTCCTGCTTATACTGATATCTTCCATCCTCCGCGGGCCCCGCGACGGGACGGACCGCCCAGCTACCAACTGAAAACACATTTGGTTTGGTTCCGTCGCCGTCGTCGTAGCAGCAGGAGAGTATCCGCCGACGCTGAAGAAGCTGCATGCACATGGCCGGAGACGCAAGGAACCGGAGACAGATTCGCAGAAGATTACATTGCAACAATGCAAGTATATACTCTTGGGTTCTCAAATTGTTCTCGTCGTTTACTTTTAATGCGGTATCAACTTTAACGATTTATTTTGTTTAAAAAAAGATACAATGAAATTTATATATTTTAATATAATTTAATTTATCATTGAATATTTGAAATATTATTTGTAATTTTACAAATTTAAACTAATTTTTTAATAAAATAAATAATTAAATTTGATATTAAAAGTCAATCACGATAATAATTTGAGAAAGCAGAGAGTATGCAATTGGCCGGTGAAATAAAGCGAGAGAAGGAATCGAATCGGCGGCGCAATCAGTCCCAGTTCCGGCCTCCCAATTTGTTCGGACGGACGGACGGATCGATGCGGCTACCAAATTCGAGTAGTTTAGGAGATGATGAGCCGCGAACCGCACACCAAAAATTAAGCAAGCGATTACAAGCTCGCACCAACCGGTTGTATACCAGTAGGGAGGAGTGGTATATAGTAACAGGAGCCCGAGGAACAGAACAAGATCTGCCAGGTCGCGAGATGTATGTATGGAGATTGGAGAAGGCACTTTACTGGTCGACAACCAATCTCTAAGCCATGGGTCTGCATAATTTCTGATGATGGCGCCGTGCGAGCCGTGATGGCCCGCGAGATCGACCTTCCGACTTTCCTGCCTTGGACAGAAACCCAGTCGCCATCGCCATTGCCGTCGCCGTCGCCGTTGCGCTCCCTGTCTTCGTCACCAGAACCTAGCTCACCGCGCCCCGTGCTCTTCCATCGCGGCATGCACAGAGGAACTGACGCCTGCGTGGGTACCTGCACAAGTGCGCGTCGAGCAACGGTGGGTACGCAGTGTCTGCACACAGATGACAGATCACGCGAAGTACCTTCACTAGGTGTAGCCTGGATCCGCGCAAGAGAGACAAGCGACGCAGGCAGGCAGCCAAGCCAACGGCCCTGGAAGTTGATGCCACAGCTCACCGTTGCCCACACATGCATGTACCCGTACAAGGTACAACGGTACAACGACGCCCTAACATGGGTGTCTTTGTACGCATACAGGCCGATGTGTTTGCACGTACCAACTGCCCTGACCACCGTCCGATCCTCACTGATCGTCGCGTCCGATATATCTCTCTCTCGCCGCCCCTGCTTGATGACAAGCGTCCGCGCGCGAGAGCTACAGATCAACCACCGGGAAGATTTTCTCAAGCGCGTGCAGTGCAGGTTTCACGAGCTCGCTGCAGCCCAGAGGTCCCGGCCGGCGTTTCAGCGATCCATCCGGTCCGGAGATCGCTGCGTTGGTTCAGTCACGCTCACGCATTGTCCAGGGGAACCTGAACGCGCTCAGGCCCACGGACTTATAACTCGTACTAGCGGCACAGTTATTCGCAGCAGCTGGTGGTGGCTTCTATTCTGCGTGGCGGCGCGCAACTGTACGTACGCGCCGCATGAACGGGCCGCCGCTGGTTTCTGATCTGCACGAATGGACCAACGAACGGGAGACGCCCATGATTTCAGTTTGGTACTCCTCCAGTACCCCTTCCGTCTGGATGCAGGGTTTTAACATGCCCTCGTCTCACTCAACCGGTAACCAACCAAATTACTCTAATGCTCTTCCGTTCCGCCGGCGTCGCACCGCGTACCGATCCAACGGTGCGCATTGAATCGTTGATTGGTGAGCATCACCTCAAAACGTACTCCTGTCCTACTACTATTCCCCATTACCTTCGGTCCAGCAGACCATGCAGTAGCGTGGGTTCAGCTTCCTGGGCCACACCGCCCGTTGCGTCTTGTAAACCCGCCTCCTCTAGATCATTAGAATTCTCCGCCAAAGCGTTCTTTGCTGTCGGCATGCTGCTGACATCCCCTTCCCCTCCAGAGACGGCTTGTCCCCAAGCCGGTGAATTTGGAAAGGGATCCT
This sequence comes from Zoysia matrella, assembly GCA_001602295.1. Classification (NCBI taxonomy): domain Eukaryota; kingdom Viridiplantae; phylum Streptophyta; class Magnoliopsida; order Poales; family Poaceae; genus Zoysia; species Zoysia matrella. Next base: position 53,414 of record BCLG01001748.1, read on the forward strand.
TGACTTCCTGTTCATTTCCCAAGTTGCCATAGAAGCTGGCCAACCCGTCCATTGCACCAACAATTGAGGAACCATGTGCCTAGTCCGTCCATTGAATAAGGAGTAACAAGGTTATCAGATTCAGTAGGAAGCACTGAACAGACCTGCGTAGTAGAGCCACCGCTTTCTTCAACAACGATACATGAAAGACAGGATGTATACTGCTAGCAGCAGGAAGTTGAAGTTTGTAAGCAACTGGATTGATCTTTTCAATAATCTAATAGGGTTCAAAATGACAACTTGTAATTAGCACGAGCTGCTACTGAACTTTGCACATACGGCTGAATCTTCAGATAAACCCAATCACCCACATTGAAAACTCTCTCTAATCTTTTCTTGTCTGCTTGCACTTTCATGTGTTGCTGAGCTCTCTGCAACTGTTGTTGAAGTAACTTGGTCATTATAGCTCGTTCAGCTAACCAGCTGTCCTGATCACACAAGACTCTGATGTCAATGCCAAGATGATTTGGTTTATAACTATATAGGACTTCAAATGGTGTCTTGTTCAGAGCAGAATGGTAGCTGGTGTTGTACCAAAATTCTGCCAGAGACAGCCATTGCTTCCATTGTTTTGGACAAGCGTGCACAAAGCAGCGAAGATAAGCTTCTAAACATTGATTGACCCTCTCTGCCTATCCATCACTTTGAGGATGATAAGCACTGCTCATTGCTAACTGAGTGCTAGCTGATTTGAACAACTACTACTAGAAGTGACTTGTAAAGATTCTGTCTCTGTCAGAAATTATAGTGTTGGGCAGACCATGTAACTTAAAAACAGAATCCATATATGTAGCAGCCACTGTTTGAGCAGTAAAAGGATGGGATAAAGGGATGAAGTGAGAATATTTAGATAACTTATCAACTACCATCATGACGCAGTTATAATTGTGAGATATGGGAAGGCCTTCAATAAAGTCTAATGAGACTACCTGCCAGGCATGATCAGGAACAGGAAGTGGTAATAGTAACCCAGGGTACTTTACTCTTTCAGTTTTGGCTTGTTGACAAGTTGTACAACTTGCAACGAACTGTTTTACAAATTGCTTGAGTTTGGGCCAGGCAAAATGAGACTTGACTCTACAAAGTGTCATAGGAAACCCATAATGACCACCAACTGGGCTGGAGTGCAGAGCATGCATTACCTTCAGCTATAACATGTTGTTGTTGCCCAACCAGATCCTATTCTTATATCCGAGGATACTATTCTTCAAGGCGAAAGCATCATGAGACTGGCCCGCTGAGAGCATGGTGATAAGTTTCTGAGTTTCATTGTCCTGTTGATAACCATCGACCATTTCCAACAACCACTGCGGTGTGACAGTGGAGATTGCCAAACAACCAATACTGGTGGGTTCAGATTCAATAGCAGGATGTCGAGATAAAGCATCAACAGTCATGTTATCTGAATCACTTTTAAAAAGGATTTTGTATTGGAGACCAAGTGGTTTAGTCAATGCTTTTTGCTGCATAACTGTGGATAGTCTCTGATTATTCAAATGAACCAAGCTTCTATGGTCAGTTTTGATGATGAATTCAGCATGTAAAAGATAAAAGTGCCAATGATCAACTGTAAATATTATTGCCAAACACTTTTTTTCATAAACTAATAAACCCATGTTTCTAGGAGACAGAGCCTTACTGATAATGCCAATGGGTGGCCATCTTGATGGAGCACAGTACCTATGCCTTTGTCACTGGCATCTGTCTCAATAACAAATTCTTTCTGAAAGTTGGGTAAAGCTAAGACAGGAGCAGAAATGAGAGCCTTTTTCAAAGCTTAAAATGCAGCTTAAGACTCTATTGTCCATATGAATAGAACTCCTTTCTTCAATAGATTGGTGAGAGGTTTACTGATCACACCAAAGCCTTGCACAAACTTTCGGTAATAGCATGCCATGCCCAAAAAACTGCGCAAGTCTTTGATACAAGCAGGTACATGCCAATTCTTGACCATTTGAATTTTAGAGGGAGAGGTACTGACACCTTTTCCATTTATAATATAGCCCAAAAAGTTCAGCTCTGACTGAGTAAACAGGCACATCGAAAGCTTCACATAAAATTTGTTTTGAAGTAGTCAAAGACCTACTTGAGATGACAGAGATGCTCAGCACAAGATTTACTGTACACCAATATATCATCCAAGAATAGCACAACACATTTTCTTAACATAGAAGCCAATAGTTCATTTATAATACTTTGTAAAGTAGCAGGACCACCAGTGAGACCAAAAGGTATAAGTTTATACTCATAATGGCTACTATGGGTCTGAAAGACAGTTTTGTACTCATCACCTTCTTTGATCCTGATTTGATGGAATCTAGATCTGAAATCCAATCTGCTGAAGATAACTGCACCAGCAAGCTCATCAACAATTTCATAAAAAATTGGCAAAGGGAACTTGTTTTTAACAGTGTAAGCATTCAGTTTGTGGTAGTCCACACATAACCTCCACTCACCACTCTTCTTTCTCACTAACAGAACTGGTGAGGCAAAAGGAATGGTGATGTGCTGTATGACACCATTGTTAAGCAATTCTGCCACTTCCTTCTCAATTTCATTTTTTTGCTCTAGACTGTAACGATATGGTCGAATGCTAAAAGGAGGAATGCCAGGTAATAGAGGGATTTGGTGATCAGTATGCCTCTGTGGAGGTAGCCCTTGAGGTGTGCTAAAAATGACTTCATATTCCTATAACAACTGTTTGATTTCAAGAGGCAGAGATGGCTCAATCTTCTCACTAAATGTGAAGCAAAGTTCAATCAAGTGTAAAACTGCATCCTATCTGATGAAGGCTTCAAGTTGTTCTCCAAATACTTTAGCACATTTTCCTGTTACAGGTTGGACACCGAACAAATTCACAGTCTTGCTTTTATACCAAAATTCCATCCACTTAGGAGCCCAATAGATGTGCATAGGACTGTATCTCTCCAACCAATCCATGCCCAGTATGATATCATAGCGCCCTAAAGGCAACACCTTAAAAGTGGAGCGGAAAGTATTACCCTGACAAAACCATTGACATTTAGGGACTTCAAAACTGCAAGTCATAATACTACCATTAGCCACTTTCACTTGGATAGGCTGTTGGAACTTGTGAAGCCCTTTTTCTGTAGAGCCATCTAATCATTGATGAAACTAGAAGAGCTACCAGAATCTACCAATATTAATACTTCTATATCTCCCAAATAGCCTCTCAACCTTATTGTGCAACCTGTGTCAGTGCCCTGAACAGCCTGCAAAGGTGATTGCTGTTCAGAAGCAGTGGTGCTAGTTGTATCATCTTGTAGAAGTACTCACATTTCCTCTACTAGATGTAATGATACAGAGGTAGAACACTTATGGTTAAGACCCCATTTCTCTCCACATGTATAACAAAGACCTTTGGATCAACGATAATTCCTTAAGGCTTGCAGCTTATCTTCAAACTTTCTATTGCGAGAGCTATCAACATTCTTCTTATCCTTAGCGACAGAAGATATTGCTTTGGATCCAGGAGGTGAAGGCAGTGATAGGGCTGTTGCTCTGTTAGGTGTACGATAAGCGAGCAGATCAACAAAACGCTTAACATCTCTGTGTGGTTGCTGAAGGAGTACTTCTTCTTGTAACATAACCAATGAACAAGCAGAGTCCAAGTCTGGTGGTCGCTGAATTACTACCATAGCCTTGATATCTTCTCAAAGGCCATCAATGAAGCGTGTCGTCAGAATAGTAGAATTGAGACTGTCATCGTGAGCCAGCAACTGGTGCACCAAACTATCAAACTGCTCAATATACTCAGCTACCCCCCCTCTTGTCTGACAGATGTAGAAGAATTGACGCATGAGTTGATTATGCTCATCACGACCAAAATGAGCACATATGGCAGCAACCAACGTATCCCAATTGAGGTACTTCACCTTGCTTTCAACAGATTGCAACCAAAAAACTGCAAGACCTTCAAAATGCATCACCGCTAGACGAACCCAAACGTTTACTTGTGTGCCATAGATCTCAAATTACGTCTCACAGCGCTTTTGCCAGATCTTAGGATTAGTATCATCAAAGACAGAAAACTGGACTTGGGGCAAATAAGTGCTACGCAAAGTACTAGAATTGGAAGCACCAGATGAATTCAAAGCCAATTGACGATACAGAGGGGTATATGGCGTAGAAGGTTTCGCACCTACCGCAGGGTTTTGATCAGATGTAGTCGATCCAAAACCGAACCCTTGCTTCTGTTTCTCAACTGCTGAAGCCGATGTTGTAGCCGGTGGTTGCTGAGTTGAGGCCGGGGGAGGCAATTCCGAGAGCATCTTATTGGAGGATGAACTTGCAACTTGAGTCTGCAATGCTTTTACCAAATGGCACAGATCGACAACTTGCTTCTCCATATCTGACTTCCACAACTCGAATTCCGCCTTCGCCTTGCTCAACTCCTTCACAGTACCTTGCAACTGACAAATAAGCTCATTGGTGTGACCGAGCTTCTCGTCCATCAGAGCCGACATGAGACCGTTGTTGTTCCTGAGTTTCTCATCCATCATATAAGACATCGCCTTCAACCATGAGTCATCCTTAAGTCCTTCCATCGATCCGGTCATCGGAGCCATGAATTAGAGATTTTGGTGGAGTGGTGCGAAGAACAGAAGAGAAAGATGTGGTGGAGGCTCCCGAATCGTTGAAACTGATACCAGATGTAAAGTGGTGTTAGGGATAGTATCTATTATTATGAAATGTAATCTCTCAACGAGTTCTTACAAGATGGTTCACTCAACGAAAATTACAGAACACCACCGCCGTCACCACCTTTCCGTGAGTTTTTTTTGTTCTCTCCAAGTTCGTCGCCACCAACCACTGTGCGCTCTTCCTTTTATAGCTTCTGTGAATCGGCACGTCACTTGTTCAGCCAGGCCGACCCGTAGTAGCGTGGATTCAGCTTTCTGGGCCGCGCTGCCGTTGCATCTTGTAAGCCCTCCTCTGAATCATTTGAATTCCCCGCCAAAGCGTCTTCTGCTGCCGGCATGCTGCTGACAGACCATGTCTTGACCAGTCAGGTCCGCACGTGCCATCATGCATCCGTCAGCTGATCAGCTCTCTAGATGCAGCTGATGAACAGACTGCACTTCATTCAGAGGAATGCAGTCATGGATGGGAAACATACCAGACTCAACCGAAAGGTACACCTATCCGAGCAGAAACCGATTCAGTCATCATCATTATTCTAACCTCGACGGCGAGCGGCTTATACATTGTCCATAATTAGACAAATCTGACAAGCAACTACTCCCAAACAAGAGCAGGAAGAAGAACCGCGATGCTGCTAAGCACGAGTACTGGAACCCCTGTTGGTTAAGCAACGCTCAGCTACCTGAACTCTAAGTTTACAAGTCCTACAGCATTAAGAATGGTTAGCTAGATATCTCAGGACCACCTCCCACTTCGCTGTACACACACACAAACGCGCTTGAACACCAGCATCAACGCGCGTCTCCATCTCCACCTCCACAGCAGCAGCAGCATTTCTTGAAGCAGCAGCTCCTGAAGCAGCCACAGTCGCCGCAGCAGCAGCAACCACTGCTGCAAGAGGGGCAGGTTGGACACCTGAATGTGCGGAGTTTGAAGCAGTTCCTCATCCCACTACAGCCACAGCCGAAACTGCAGCAGCAGCTGGGGCAAGTGGGTTTGCGGATGCGGATCCGGCAGCAGCAGTTGGTGGTGAAGGTGGTGGTGGTCGCGGTGCTCGCCCGGTGGACTCGCTTCGCAGGCTGCTGCTGCTGGAGGGACTGCCTGATCTTCTTCAGCCACGTTTTGGTGGTGATTGTCTCCATTTCGCGAATGAACCGGGACAGGTGGCGGATGAAGTCGGGGTACAGCTCCAGGTTGCAGTGGCCTCCGCCTTTGATCCAGAGCGGGTCGTATGGCTCCCTTGCCAGTTTCCAGAGCTCCTTGCCGTGTGACCAGTTCACAACATCATCATCTGTGCCCTGTAAATATCAACCAGAATAATTTAGATGATATCTTTCTGAGACATGGTTGTATACATTTTTTTGGCAACATAAAGATGAATTTGGATGAATATTCACAATCAAAGCTTACACGGGTTGCCGTTTTAATGATTGCTCATTGTTTGTACAAGTAATCTAGGCAAACTGAAAATAACTGGAGTTTAGATTACTAACTACTAAGAAATGGACTAATTTTGAAGTTATATAATCAAAGGTTTGCAAATCCAGAAGTAGAGAGATGAAGATCCCACTCCTTGCTAAAAGAGGCCTGTGTATCATTGAAGAATAAAAGGTATATCTACTATAGAGTATGAGAATGGTGGAGCTACAGCCTAAGAGATCGACTGATTGGAGTATATCTGATTACTTATACAGTAAGGCCTAAACGCTACTGTTGGCAAGGATATATCCACAATGATTTCTATAGGCTCTGTATTTGAACCACAGTGACATACTCAGTCCCATTCAAATGCATAGAGTAACTAGAATGGGCCTGGATCACGAATCGTAGTGTGTGCCTGGAGGTATGGCTAGTTCATACTGACAGCAACCAAGTAGTAGATCCATAAATTAGTAAGACAAATTATGCCAAACTATGACTGACAAGCTGCGACATAATTTTCTTGTGAAAGCCTGGAAACTGTTCTTTTTCTTGTATTATGGTAGCTTTCAGTTACTCCAGTCCATTTTTTGGGCCTAGATTGAGTTGTTAATTTAGTTAGGCCAGCTCAATTTTGGGCCAGAAAAGGTATGATCCCTAGGACCTGCTGCCCAATCCACCCCTTGCCATACATGGCCATAAATTTGTTTGGGTGAGAGCATGCCAAGATAAACTGGTCGGTACGATATGATGAAAAAGGCCAACTATAACCAGGCCAGGACCAATGCCCAATTATTCTTTGGGCTGGCAGGTGAATCAAATCAATCAGGTCCTACATAGACAGGTGTATGCTGTGGGGGATTCACCGTATTCATCTATGCGCAAGTTTCATATTAGGGAGCTGTAACTGTTACAAACACATCCCAGCCCATGAAAGGGCTCGGTCGTAACCAGTGTAGTAGACGAAACCAATGAGGAAAGTTTTTGGCTTCATAGCACCGTTATTTTCGTACTTGACTTCTAATAAAAATGTTTACAGAAAAAAATGATAAGCTAGGAATTAACAAAAAAAGATTATGAGCTGTCATGCACTCGTGCGACGACTAAACAATAAAACAATCCTAGTTCAAAGGAAAGAATTGGATCGAAGAGATAACCAGATACAACCAGTATTTATATATGAAAAGGTTTTTTCCAACTAAGGTTTAATGGCTATGTGCAGTGATAAATTAATACTCCTATGTACTAATGAGTAAGGACATAGATACATGATCCAATAGTGCTACTACAAGTAATTGCATTACTACTACATATAGACACTGCTAAGACTAACAGGAAGTCAGGAACAACAGCAGCACCCTCCCATCAGCACATTAGCAAAGATGGACAAAAGGAGAATATTCAAAATATCTTAAGTTCACTATTTAAGTAATGTTTTGTTCCCTTCAAATTAGCTGGATGGCTGAAAACCGTTTAGGCTCAGAGGCTGGAAACTACTCCATTATAAAAAATGTTCAAAATATGGAAAATATGAAATCCGTGTATCTTAGCAATCCACAACTCTTTGTCCAAGCAAATAGCAAGTAGCCTAGATGGGCTAGAAATCTTATTATAAAAACACTTACATGAATAACAAGCACTGGGCATTTGACCTTTCTTATTTTCTTGACATTCTGCAGAAATAGGTTGACTGAATATTAGTAAAAGCTACTTCTAAAGGCAAAAGAAGTCAAACTGAGATATGGGTTTGAGTACTTTACTTTGTAAATGTCAAAGCAGAAAGTAAAGTTCACATGGCAAACAACACGGAGGCCTGAAAGTATAGCGCTGTGCAGAACAACCCCACGCAATCTTGGCAAACGGGAGGCTAAATGCAGTGTTGGCCCACTGCCCACAGACTGTCCATACAAGATAATGTCTTCCTGGCTGATTCCATACTCAGTTTCCAAGCACTGATAAACTGCTTCAATGTCTGCATATGTATTCTCTTCACTCGGCTGCATTTCAGATAACAAGCATAAAACTGACAGTACAAATATGAGGGATCTCACAGAAATACAAACTGAATACTGACAATGTACTAGCCAATTCAGCATTCAGAACAGAATTTAAAATTCAAGGAGAAATTTTGAAAAACATTTCCTATGCCTGGAATTATTAGATCACTGAATGAACGGAACCTTGGCATTCAAATATGGCTCTAATTTTATTTAGCTAAAAAAATCAGAAATGAGGCAACACTACGCTCAGTTTAATTTTACTTGATACATATATAAACGGTGGCACCAAATTGTTAGAGGAGAATACACATAACTACAAAATACCTGCATTGCACTGGTGATGCTATATTCGGACCACCTTCCATTAACAGAATTGGTATATAATTCCATATCAATAAGATGGATGAAACGAAGTTCCATGAGTTCTGTTATGGATGGTGCGCTATCCTGTTAAATATGATTGATCGGGCTGAACAAAATGCAATACCAATACACATGTAGTTTCGCAAACCTTACCCAAAATTATCTGTATCTAGTCTGGAAGTTCAAATTAGCATATATTGCTAAACATAAAGGGATACTATTATGTTAAAAAACATGGTGACGCGGAAGGGCCTTTAACCTAGCGGTTAAGGTGCCTCAGTAGCACCCCTCAGGTCCTGGGTTCAACTCCCCGCGGGAGTGAATTTCAGGCCACGGTAAAAAAAAATCCCCTCGCCTATCCCACACCAAAGCACAAGGCCTGGCACAAGCTTACATGGGCAATGGTTCCATTGTGTAAGGGCGGGGCAAAGGTTCGGGGGTTTTCTCGAACTCCGTGAGGTCTCTTTTCCTTAATGCAATGATGCGTGGGGTTGTCTTACCTTCTTTAGGTCGAGTTTTGTTTATTATATATGGTGATGATTGTCATCTTTGAGAAAACTTTTTACCATCTACGTAACCGTAATATAAGTCCATTTTAATAATTTGTCCTAAATCGGACTTTTCTAGTGTCAACTATCAATGACTAAAATACTATATAACTTCACATTATGGAATTGATGTTATTAGATCCATCACAAAAAGTACATTCACAACATACAACTACTTTATATACAACTAATCAAACATGTTATATTGGAGATTGTCACGTCCAAACAGAATTAGCGATAAGAGGACGCAAGATGTATTAGCAATGCTGTGCTCAATGCACCAATCAGTTATGTACCAGACCCTGTATTGATGTAGACATACTCTGTATGCAGTATGTTCTTGGAATGTGAAACTGAAATCACATTTTTCAAGGTGTCCAGCATGGCACATTTCAAGTCTTGAGATTGAATAGTAAAAAATTACAAACTCTGTTGTTAGGCAGATAAGGCCATCGTCTGCCTACGTCAGTTAGGAAAGCCACTGGGATCTAGTGATCTCAAGAAATAATTCACCACCACTGTTTTTCACCACGACTGTTACCATAACTGTTGCCTTTTAAGGGTTCAACAATACAATTTTGGTAAATAAGTTTCATACCTTGCCAGTAGATGCCCCATAACCCGAGTAATCATATCTGGAAGTATAAAGATACAAAGTGGATTACATTAGCAGGTTCTGTGTCATAACTTTGTACCTAAGAGCATAACGACAAAACTAGAGCATGATACTATCTTCTGAAAATAAAGAGAATGCGGTTGTAACTGAAGATATCAAGATGTGCTAACATGGACAAATTATATGCACAATTTTCAGTAATTAACGTAGTAAGCATGTTCCTGGACAGGCATTCACAACAATAACACATAGCCATATCAACCTAATCTTCCTCACAATGACACATTTGGGCCCGTTCGGTAGTGATTTTAACGGTTGATGCTGCAGCTGCGAGCAGCAGCCGCACGCAGCATTTTACTTCCGGCCAGTGCAGCTGCAGCAGCTAACAGCCGAATGGCGGTGCTGTGCCGCTACAGCACGTAAACGTAACAAAAATGACAAATGAACGTGCCCTTTGGAACTAGAAATGGAAGGAGGATTGAAATGCTCATAATAATTTGTTACTGAGAGTTTATACAAATTACAATCATTGAAAATCCCCAGCAAAAGTAATTCTCTTCCCCATTCCCCACACTTCAGTAAACACCTGCTTGTCATCGTCATGCTGCATGACACAAATACATGCAACGCGGCATCAGCATTTTTTTTGACATAAAAAACACCAAACACTAAAGTTTCTCTTGACAAGCATAGCTTTTGCGGGTCCAGATTCAGGAGAAAAAAAAAAGATGAGACATCAAACATAGCACACTAAGAAGAAACTCTGAAGTACACTTTCCTTAATAATACTAGATCAAGGAGCATAACATTTGGTAAAAGCAGACTAAATGCAACAAAACCGTAAGGGGGTAAGAACAAGATCACAAAGATGAACAGGAATTATAATGCACCACTAACCCCATCAGATTGACCTTGAGATTGACCTTGAGCTGCACAAAGAGGTCGTAAAGCTGGCCAAGGTCGGCGGCATTGCCGTGGGAGTAGAGCAGGGTGAGGCGGGCGCAGGGGTTCCTGAAGTAGAAGGCGACAACCTTGTTGCCCCTCTTCGTGTCGACGAGCAGCACGTCCACGGCGTTGTCCCGCGGCACGCCGGAGGCCACGAGGCGGCCGGTGGCCTCGTCCTTCCGGACGGCGTACGTCGCCGGGTCCGGCGGGAAGAAGGCGAACCTCGCCGCGAGACTGGACACCGAGCACCCCGACAGCATCGGAGGCAGCGCTCACTCATCGACAGGCTGCAATGCGGGCTGCTCGGAAGAGGACGGCCTCTCCTCTCCCCTCTCCACTCCCACTCCCAAGTGAACGTTGACTTCGCCTCTTTCCTGGTCCAAGTGAATCGAACTCCGCCGGCAGCCACCAAATGTTTCGGGATTTTGTGGGGATCGCGAGGGAGTGGCGCGAGAAAGGCGGCGGCTTGGACCACTTTATTTGGCCCAAATCGTCTTCAATGACCAAACGTCTCCCGCAGAGAGGATCGAACTTTGGGGAAACCTCTCCGCAAGTGACTAACCGGAATCACAAGAGAAGGCGGGTTCTTGAATCTTGACTGGATCTCTCCAATGGACTCAAGCAATCTCTCTGTCCCCGTTCCTCATACTCTTATCAACGAAATCCGCCCTGCCAAAAGAAAAGATCAAAGAAATCCACTCACTCCACTGGGCGATTGATGATGGCTATTACTAGAAAGCATCCAAAAAACGAAGCTGTACGACACTACTGACATAAATACGGGAGGAGGGCTTTGCGGAGGGTTTAGCTCACCGGTTACCAGTAGTGACGACTGACGACCGAGCAAGACGAAGGAGTAGGAGCAACGGCTGCAGAGCACAGTGCACCGCCAGCAGCGGTACAGCGCAGCACTAGAGCTCGGCAGCCTCCCTCAGCCTCGCTGCCCACGCGGCTCAATGGCATTTATTACTCACTGGCAGACGCTAGGAGAGAGAGAGAGAGAGAGATGGACGTTGTGTGCGCGCAGCAGGGGTGCGCGCGTGGGAGGAGAGCAGCAGATGAAGCTGGAACAGGGCAGCGCCGCAGCGGACGTGCAGGGAATCCCTCGGCGCCTTTTGCAAAAGATGTTCTTTCTTCGCATGTTTTTTCTCTCGACCAGTTGCTTGGGTTTTCTTCCTCTCCCACGGCAGCCGCACAGATGCGCTGCAGCGTGGCGGCGTTCAGCCGCTACACGGTGCAGCGTGTACCGCCATCGATTCAAGGGTCACGCTCTAGACGGTCCTGGTTCCGCCACTGTTGATGTCCTCTGGTGAAATTAGATAGGGATGTTTTCATGGAGACAGGTTGACGTGTCAAATTGTTTCTTGATGTTTCGAGTTTGGAACTTGTCAATTCTCTACGACGTGTTTACTCCATAGATAGAACAACATTCTTTTGTTGTAAATCTAATTCTTTCTTTGTTCCAATTTCTGCTCTCTCAACAGGTTTGATTTTGATGACCATTAAGTGATACACAGTGGATGTTCCATAAGAAAAATTAACAGTGTTCATATAAGTATTAAGAGATATTATCTCCGTATTTCTAGATTTAAATAAGGTCAAACTCTTTTAACTTTTACTTAATAATATCTAGCAAATTATATAATTTCTAATGTAAAAATATATTTTTTTTATAAAATCTTATTTCATGATGAATAAAAAAAATAAACTTTATATAATAAAACATTAATAGTTATACATTATTAGTGATTAAAGTGATAAAAGTTTGATTTTGATTAACCTAAAAATACTTATATTTTAGAACAAAGAAAGTATTTTAGTAATTATGAGATGTCACTTATATATACTCCATGTTCTTAAATTAATGTCGCCGTTAGCTTCAAATAACAATTTTGATCATTTATATTTTTCAAAAAATTAGTTCAAATGCTTAAAATTTTAAATTGTGATTCAAATAACTCTAATAATAAGTAAAATTATAACAAATATACGATATTTATAAAAAAAATTAAATAAAACAAATTGTCAAAGTTGACGTTCAAAGTCAACGACGACACCAATTTAATTGGTTAAATTTAAAACTTTTATCTCTCGTCTAAATTATTATCAAACCGTACTTAATGTTTCACTAACATTCCATCCATACACTTTGGGTGTGTTCGGTAAGCTACTAATTGTTACATTTACTATAGTAAACTGTTGCTACAGTAAAAATCTATGCATCCGCTGCTGCGGCAGCCTATCTATCGAACGGCCCTGCGAAGAAACAAAGAAAAGTTTTTTATATATGTACTCCTAATTGAAATATAGATGACATGTATAAGATTACATATTTTTACTACTCCTATGACAAACAAAAATATACTGTATGGGATAATAAGTTTAGTCCACCTCCTTCTAGCTAGCTTCACCTACGAGATCACAACCACATACTACTAACCCCAAACTCTATGTGTCGATAGCATCTACACTAAAAAAGAATATTAGCTGACGCAAGCTACCCATATGCTTTTGGCCAATAAGACAAAGGGCTCTGTTTAAACAAAGGCATTGAGATCACATCGGTCTCACTAGGCTGGTTTCAGTGTGTCGACCAGTAGGGTTTAGGCAGGGAAAGTAAGGTAGGCTCCGTCCCCTAGCGGCAGCTCCTCATCTCCTCGCCAAACCTTTTACCTGATTCCACTTGGTTTTGATCTCTTTGTTTCAGCGTTTGGCGAGAGGGATTCCTGGCTTTTTTCAATGATCCTCGTATTATTGATTGCGTTTGTTGCATGCTTCTGTTAATTTCGTGCAAACCATATAAGTGCAACAATGGACTACTTTGCATTTGGTGTCATTTAATTTTGACTAATAATTTATTCAATTAATTTTAAAAATATTAAACTTTTTTTTTAATTTATCATTAGATAAAAAATACTTTTATAATATATATTTTTATTTTATTGAAGTTTATAAAAGTTGTAGAAATATTTAGTCAACACAATGTTGACTAAACACATATATAAACTTATTTTGGGACCCCAAGTGCTATACTTAACAAAATAAGTTGAAATTATTGGTGGTGGGTTAGCAATTCACCAAGCATGCACGTCCCTTCCAATAGCATTTGATTTCTCAAAATTTGTGCATGAAGTGTACTTACTCCACACGAATCAGTACCCTAACAAGCTTTTTAGAAGTACATATGCGGAGCTCTACGGAGTCACGAGTCACCCATTCACTCGAGCATTCTGTGCCAAACAGCACACACGGGCACATCGAACATGGACGAATATAAGAAATACTGCCATGTCCAGAGAGAAGGGAGAGACGAGAGAGTAGTACTCCTAGGCTTTTCAGAATTCATGCAGGGGGGCTGGTCCTGGAAGAAGCTGCGAACGGCAGGTGGAGGGTATAAGTAGGTGGCCAATAATTTTGCCAAGTCATTGACCACCGGCCAATTTAAGCATCTCGTTCTCGTTTTCCTCGATGAAGGAACAGTAATTTCTTGCTGCCAAATCACAATACTAGTAACAGTGAACTTATTATTAAGAACAAAAGTCCTTGAATAAAGTAAATTTTTTAAAGGTGTAAATAGGTGCACTAAAGTAACCTCTGAACCAAAAATTAGTTTTTCAAAAGTGAAGAGAATTTTGATAATTCAGTTTATCAATTTAAGTAAAGAGGTTTTGAAGGGTAGCACTTTTAAGTTCTCCCAACATAAAAAAAAAAGTGAAAAGTATTGAAGCAGCAACGGGGATGATATGGTGATACTTTCTGAATTTTCTTAAGCGGCTAAGTGTAGTACTCTCTTCTTCACTATTATAAGTCATTTTATTATTCAAATTTTGTTCACTAATTCACATTTATAATTCTCATTTTCTAATATACAATTCGCTTTTTTCAATCAATTTCTTTTTTTAATAAATTTTTATCTTTGGAGTATCTTTTCTCTTTGCTTAATGTGCATTATGCTTTTTCACTTATAAATTTCTATGTCCGGAGCTAAGATGTCTTGTAAAAGTGAAAATAGAGTGATTCGAAGTTCTGAAAACTTAATTTTGTCGTCGTTCACTTTGAACCGTTCGTAGCGGAAACGACGTCTCTCCCTCTGCATCCACGTACTCGAGGGAAATCGATTTGACGGCATCACATTTACCGTTGTAAAAGCTCGAGCAAAGAAGGCAGGAATGACGCGGTTGAACTGTACTCCGTAGTCCCTGACCTGAACAATCTCCTCTCTCACGGCCTCATCACCTCGAACAGTTCGGCTCACTGTTTGAACGATTCCAAGAGCTTTAAGCTGACAAATCTGTGTCAGCTTTTGTTTGAAGCACTGTGCACGTGCTCTCATCAGCTCTTCCTCCCTGGATGAGCTCTTTGACCTTTGTTCGTACTTCCAGTAAATTTCAATTTTTACAGCAGCCATTGTTGGTTGGTTGGCCCGTGGAGTTAGTTACCAGTGCTACTGTACTCGCTTTGCTGTGGATTACTGCTAATAAAATGGGCCCATTTTACTGGAAACAGGAGCTCTTTTTTACTACAGCCCAGCATATACTGTAGTAGTATTATTCTGTTTCTCTTAAGATACAGTAAAAGAATACAGTGTGCGAGATTGTGTGAAGCCGGGAACGTGAATTTCAGTAAAACTGTAATTCGCTCATGGTCTCACTGACAGTAAAAAAATCGTCCAATTTTTATGATGGATTGGGGAGGTGGACATGTGTACTTCCGCTTCAGGACCAGTGGACCACTGCAAATCTTGCACAGGGAAAGCGTGCAAATATTATAAGGCCCTTGTCTCCATTAGACGTGGTTATTTATTTAAGTGTTCCCTAAGGCCAAAAACAAAGGCTTTCGCCCTCTTTTCCACTTGCTTGTCACCTGGTCCCTACATCCTTACTCCTACATGGCTGCATGTATGCTCAACTACTATAGTATGTGGCTGGTGCACTATTTTTCCATCGGTTTGAGCTTTTAGGTACAAATGCATAGTAGCTCCGTAGTCTTGAAGATTTAAAAAAGTTATACATGTAATCTCTCCATTCGCTAAGCATGTGTACGTAAATTGTAATGAGCAAGGGACGAAGGCTCTGTTTGGTTGGTGTAGCTTCTTTCAACTGTAGTTGTGGCTGACAATGCTGTAGTCAAATGCAATGTTGAATGTTGCTATAATAACAACAGCAGTAGCTATAGCCACAACCTCAAGATACAAACAAACCCAAACAACATACTGGCCTAAAACTTTCTGTGTGATCTTTCGGCACCTCAAAGAGAAAAATGGCGAACAATGTGCTTTCTATATATGATTCTCTAATTGAATAAAACTAATAAGGTTCCAAACTGGAACGTAGGAGTTTCACAAAAATAAAAGCATGAACAAAAAAAAAAATTCTTTCGTTCCAAATAGAGTATGAAAGTATGGAACGCAGAGTTAAACTGATGGATCTAATTCACATCTTCATTATCTACCACTTCAGAAAACCAAACCCTTGTTTTTCTAGGTTCATTGCACTGCTCCTCAAGACCTAGATTCAAGCAAACCATTCTCAGTTGCAGGCAGTCCTCCGTCCCAGTTGCAGCAAGATCTGAATAGGATATGAAAAGGCCAAAACATCGCATGCATGCAAGTGGCCGTCATCTAATAAACAAATACTCCACCGAATCGGGCACGATAACACGGAAGAAAATGGGCAACTGACTGGCAACCACCCCTTGAGGCCTTGAGCCACTCAACATGGGATTCTCTGGGGCAAAGCGACCGTGATCTTCCGTCCACCGGTTAATAATTATCAACTAGATCATGGTGTTAATTTGTTGGAGACAGTGGCCGATTGATACTGTTGTAAGTCTGTAACAATCGATGCGGCAATTACGCTCCCCGTTGTGCGTTCTAGCCAGGCGAACAATGGGTCCCTGACAGGTGAATCCAATTGAAGCTAAATTGACCTATCGTGGGCTAGCTTTGAGATGTTCCGGACCGCACGTGTGCGCACGTGTGGGAGCAGCGGTTGGAGACAAGAGTGAGTCCAAGAGGACCGATTTGACCGGACAAATAGGCGAGGCGTGATCTGCTGATCACGAGAGATCGAAATGTTTGGGGGTTTGCTGGCTGGTCCAAGTTGATGTGTTGGTGCAGCTGTGGAATTAGGGATGGACCGCGGATTAACAGATTGATTGGTCCAAGAACCAAAGTCACACTGCTATCAGGAGGTGTTGAAGAAAGTAGAAAATAGTTTGTTCAGATTGTGGTGTTGGTGATCTGAATTATTAGTGTCTTGGGAGCCGATCTCTTGTTCTTGTCCGTTGTCAACAATGGAGTAATAAGGATGGAAGCGAACAACCACGTTGTGGAATGAATCAGCCCAGCACGAGAGCCCAGAATACTTGGGCCTAAGGAACGGGCTGATTCTAAAAAGGTAAATGGGCTGGGCTTAGTTAAGTAGCCAAATCAACTTTCCCCGCTTCTTCATCATCCATCCTCGTTCTCTGTTCTTTCTCCCCGAGTTCCCCACAGGCTCGCAGACCTTATCCAGCCATGGCGACCGCGATGAGGCGGCTGCTCCCCGCGCTCCTCAAGACACTAGCTCCGGGCGGCGCTCGGGGCCTCTCCACCGAGAAGTCCGTCAGCGCCTCCGCCGTCCTCGGCAGCCACACCGCCAAGTGGATGCAGGTATATGCCGCCCCCGTCCTCGGCAGCCACCTCTGTAGATGCGTGTGGGGGGAAAATGACAATTTGACACCCCCTGTCGTGGGCTACTTGATTACGTTGTTGCCTCATGTTTAATTTGTTGATTCATGTGTGCTCTATCAGTTTACATAGTGCCTGTTTGTTTCTGCTAGAGATTAGAGATTCTCAAAATCGGTTTTTGTACATTTTGAATAGATGGGTTATAAAAATCTGCGAGGATAAAAACTGGAGTCCGTTTGTATGTTGAGATGATAAAATCTGCCAAAAGCTGCCCCTTGTTGCTTGTTGGATTGTGGAAATCTTCTAGTTGGATTGTGAGAATCGGCTAGCAAAATACGATTGTTTGTTTCCACTGTATCTACTAGAAGCGGAATCTCACAATCTCTAGTGGTCTAGACGTGGACTGCATAAACCGAGCTTCATTGTTCTGATTTTCTTCATTCATTACGCTTTCTGCAGGACACGAGCAAGAAGTCACCTATGGAACTGATCAACGAGGTGCCACCAATAAAGGTTGAAGGTCGAATTGCTGTTTGTGAAGGGGGTAGGCACCGAAGCTGAATCTTACAACTCTACTCATCCTTGCGCATTCTTGTGTTATTGTTATTTTATTTTTCTGTCGCTGTTGTACTCATAGTTTTGCACAACTGATAATGACGTACCGCTTTGTTGCTGGAATGTTTCAGCTTCTGATGCCCTTGGCCATCCAATCGAGTATATCTGCCTCGACCTTCCGGAACCTAATGTGTGCAAGTACTGTGGTCTTCGTTATGTTCAAGTTCACCGTCACTGAGCACAGAAGATACAGCCTTTGCGGCTCTACAGCTGCAGAAATTCGGAATTGATGCATGCACCTTTGTTTCATTGCTCTGTTCTGGTAGCGTACTATGTAATGCTTGATGGCAAATGTTATATTTGATGATTATCCTCTTTTGGATGATTTCCAATAAGCCCTGTTTACTGCAGATTCATTTCAAAGGATGACTTCTGTCTCGCCCTTTCTGAAATTATGCAAGCTCTGTGTATAAAAGTCCTTACTCTCTGTATACCGGAAGCATGAAATTGGGACTAGCATTTTCAGCATCGTTAAGGAAAATAACAACCAGGAGACAGAAACGCAGAAAAGTGACGGTTTTTAGAGCATGGGTCCCGCAATTCATGGGATGCCATTGCTATCTACAGTATATGAGATGCTGGGATTGGGTGGTATTCATTTGCAGCATTGCTAATTGTTAGTCTTTTTATTTCTAAATTGTTGTTGCGGTTGAAATTTAACTTCAAATTTGTTTTATTCAAAAAATTAATTCAAATTTAAAAAATTATAAGTTGTGATTCAAATAAATATTCATTAAATTTTTTTAATAAGACGAATGATTAAAGTTGATGTTATAAATCAACGACACCATCAATTTTAAAAACATCAATTTTAAAAACGGATGGAGTAATTTGCTACGCATATGAAGAAAATCCACTAGAAAAATTGGTGCGTGCTATGGTTGAGCATTCCTCTCTAGAAATCTAACTAAAAAATTCAGAGAAAAATTTTCTCCATAGAAGGGGAAAAAAACATGTAACATTTTTCTTTGTATATCTTTAAATGTTTTATGTTCCTGGGTCTTTTGGAACCTCAATGCAAAGAACGAAGATCCTGTGGTAACTTACAGATGGTACACAGTACACCTACGCATCTACAAGAACACAAAGGTGCTCACTGCTGCTGCGACAGACCACCTCCAAGAACCCTCCTGATGTTACGCCGCTGCTCCGACGACAACCTCTTAGGAAAACCAACATCGAATCTGATCCTCAGGTTGCCTCTCCTCCCGTTTTCCTTGACGATCGGCATGCCCTCCTTCGCAACCACAAGCTCGTACCCAGGCGTCACCACATCCGTCAGCTGGATCACCAGGTCACGTCCGTCGAGCGTCTTCAGATTCACCGTGGTTCCCGCCAACGCGTCGACCAAATCGATTTTCCGGTGGACCAGGAGGTCGTTGCCTTCCCTCGCGTACAGTTCGTGGGGCTTCTCGTCGATGACGAAGACGAGATCAGCCGGGAGCTGGTTCGGCTGCTCGTTGCCCTTGTCTGGGAACGTGATCTTCGTTCCCTTCTTCCACCCGGGCTTTATATCGATTGTTACAATCTCTGATTCGGTGCCTATATGGCTGTTTCAAACCAGAATGTTAGTAAAAAAAAAAAGTAGCAAGAAAGGAAATCGCCAAATTAGCAAATGCATCATGCCTTGAAATCTCAATTATGGGGATGATGATAACTGGTAATAGCGCTGCTAGTTGGGGGAAAAAAATGAGCTGCATGAATCCACCTAACTATATGCTTACCCATTAGGCGTCACAACGTTCCTGGAAATCTTCATCTTGCGCGTTGAACCAGCGTACAGCTCTTCAAGCGAGCACGGCAGCTTCGTCTCCACAGGCGGCGGCTTCCGAGCTTGACTTGAACTCGTGCCAGCAGAATCATGGTGTGATCCGTAGTACTTGCTCTCGTTCCTCCCACCGAACCCACCGAAAGTGCCGGCGCCTTCCGTCTGGAACCGCATCGACTTCGCTCGCCCCATGCCCTCGAATGGCTTGCTGCCGCCGCCGAAGAACTCGGCGAACACGTCCTCGGCGTTCCGAGGGTTGAAACGGCGGGTCGCGGTCCCGTTCGTGGACGAGGAGGAACCGCCGTCTGCGGAGGCCTTCAGACCTTCCTCGCCGTGCCGATCGTATATCGCCCTCTTCCGGGGGTCACTCAAAACCTGAATTAAAGGAGGCGACAGTGCAAATGAAATCCTGTTTCGTGCTCTTGGTTCCACATGTTAAGACTGTCGACTTTTTTCTGTCTCGTTTGAATAAGCATAACAAATCAACCACACATAGATAGATGTACACCAATGCGGCAACGCAGGCATTTACGATGAACTACGAGCTACTGGCATACTGTATGTCGATGCTGCAAAAGTGAAGAGTCAACAAGAAGAAGAGGGATCGGCGCGCATTTCCGTACCTCGTAGGCCTCGGAGATCTTCTTGAACTTGGCCTCGGCCTCCCTCTTGGCGTCGCCCGGGTTCTTGTCCGGGTGCCACTTCATGGCCATCCGCCGGTACGACTTCTTCAGGTCCTCCTCCGTCGCGTTCCGGTTCACCTTCAGCACGTTGTAGTAATCCGTCCCCATCTCCGACGCTCATGCCAAGAACAGCACCACCAACAGCAACAGCGACGGTCACCAGCCAAACTGGAAGTTCAAACCCTTCCTGGACCCCCACCAATCCGACTCAGCCGCCGTCCCTAATTCAAATTCCCCGGGGCACAGGTGTCCGATCACCATTAACGAAGCTCCGAAATGCGATTGGGACAAAAGGAAAAGCCGCCTCCTTTGACCCGGCTCCCCGAACAGCTCACCACGCAAGATCAGCCTTCACCGCCGCCTCGCTCCCAGACGCACCACCAGGAGAAGCAAATTCAGCTAGGGGCGACGGCTTCGCTTCAAGAACCGAGAAGTGGATCTGATCGCACGAGGCCGCGCGGCGATAAAATCCAAATACAGAGAAATGGGTCGGCAGAAGGAACAAGGAACGGAGATCTTGGGAGGCGGAGGTAGCGCGCGCGTGGAAGCGAGACGCAGCAGAGGACAGGACGAAGCTCGGAAGGAACAGGGGAGACGCGCTATTATTGGCCGAAATCATGCTTTCCCGTTGACAAAAATAGCTACACGCCACAGCGCATCGTATCCGGGGCGTCTCCAGTGGGACCGACATGTGGAGCAAGCAACATAGTTTAGCACGAATTAAACAAGCATGTCTCTTCGAGCTGACAGAAATAAACATCAACCTGCAAGCCGTCGTTGTGTCCCCTTCCGTCAGGTAGCATGTTTAGTGGAGCCCAAAAACAATAGTTAGATGTGCCCGCTTCGACCGCTGGGCCGGGCGGCAAATTATTTGCAGGCTTGAGGACCGCAAAGCTCACATTAGCAACCAGTTGAGCGCAGGAATTCAGTAGCAGGCTTTGCAGTGACAACAGCTTGACTGTAAGTAGGAACAACCCAGCCCAACAGAGTTACCTTAGCCGATAAGAATTCCACGTCCAGAAAGTAGAAACACAGCCGTTCAAATTGGAGAGCATATGGATCATTTTAGGGAATAACATGACGCCACAAACTGGATGAACAAGCAGAACAAGAACACAGGAACAATGAGACGACAGTTCAGCAACAAAAAGGAAGATGCCGCCCCTAGGCAACACGTCCCCTTACAATGAGTGAACTGAACTCAAACAGAACACAAACATCTGCAGCGTTCCCTTCAATTCAGTTCCTCAACCGTCCGGCAACACGTTCAAATAGAATGAGTTAGCCGAACTCAAACAGAACACAGGCAAGCATTTAAATTACAACTAGTAATAGATCACAGAACTCAAATATCATGGTGTACATAAGTAAAATAAAAATCTGAACAGTTTTCAAGTTTCAGAACACAAGACTGGCATCAGGGACTGCTGGAGCAGGTGCGAAGTGCTTAACAGCTTCCCTCGAGTTCTTGGGGGCCCTCAAGAGAACCTATACAGAAAACACAAATTATGAGCTGTGACCATAACAATGAAGATAAACAACTTTGCTACCAGTAAAGAAAAAAACAAAAAAACAATCAAACACAAGGCAGTTCTACTAGCAGGCCTGCCTGGAGAGCAGACTGACCTAAAATTCAAGCAGAACCATGGGCACTTTTCTTCTCCCTCGGAGGAATCTTCGGCAAATTCTTCATTGTGTCATATGCCGTGAAGCCAATAGCCACTGATGGTACCACCTGCAGGACAACTGATGTTAAACAGCATGCCAAAAAAAAAAAAAAGACAACCTCTAAATGTAAAGACAAGAATTTGTAATGACCAAGAACAGATAAATAATCAAACTTAAACAGCTGATTTGCCTTAAAAAGGACACACTCTAAATGTCGTTATATAGAGGATTCATGAGACATACTAGTATCTATGCTTCAAAAGGAAACATCAAGCACGAAAAGATAAACCCCTCCCACTGAAATATGCAACCCTTTTTCCTATTTTTTTTTTCCATCATAGATCTTACAAGGCCTTATAAACTCAATCAGATAAGAGGAAAGACATAAACTCAATCAGATAAGAGGAAAGACATACAACAAAAAATCATACAAATAAGCAAAAGGTAAGCACTTCTAACAAATCTGAAACAGCATCAAACCTAATGCACTAGTAGTAGTCAACCTAATCACAGAGACTCATGCAAAATAACACAACTTTCTACCGGTGATCTGGAGTTACCTTTAGATGGAATTAACAGACTCAGAGATCAATGCTTTCATCATTGAGATCCAGATTTACACTTGATAATATATGATCATAAGAAGAGCCTGCAAAGTAAGAAGTTAGCACACTATTAAGCACAAAAGAGACAGAATGTTAAAAAAGAAGCAACAAGGGTATACATGCTGACTGAAACTTCAAGCACAAAAAGAAGTAACAAGAGTATACCTGCTGCCCTAAACCAACCTTGGAGGCAAACCAAAGCTTCAACAGTGCTGGTGGACAGACTGCTCCTGTAGTCGCTAATGACCCTTGAACCCGTACTAAATGTAGACTCCGATGCCACTGTAGAAGCTGGAATAGCCAAGACGTCCCGAGCCAATACGAGCCATGATTGGATACTTGGCTGCATGCATCTTCCATCAATGTAGAATATCAAAGTCCTTTTCATCACAAGGGAATAATTCATCTTGGAAGTACCTATCTAACTTAGTAGTGCTTTGGTTGCTTTGAAAACTCAAGTGATGACTCCAGTCATCCCATGGGCAACCTTCTGCTACAGATATGCCACTTTGTTCATTTTCATATTCAGATGTGTCATCTGTTCCAGAAGCATAAGAATTGAGCAAATTTGTGATTGCATTTTCAACTCTAGTGATGTGAGTATTCGCACTATCTCCAAATGCTTCCAGTACTTGTCAAACTTCTTTTGCATTTCTTTCACCATGGCTATAACCACTAGATTACTACTTTGTGATGGCGGACTGCCAGTTAGTACCATCTTTTGTTTTATTATCTGTGCTGCCCATATTAAAGACCTTTCTTTAACACTATTTGTCTGATAATTTGCAGGCAAGCCCTCGTTTGAGGTTTAATAGAGAAGGTTCATTGCTTGCTGTTACAACAAGTGATAATGGAATAAAAATACTTGCTAACAGTGATGGACATCGCCTGCTCCGGATTCTTGAGAGCAGAGCACATGAGGGTTCTAGAGGACCTCTTCAACAATTAAATACCAAGGTATGTTATATAAACTTCTCACTAAATAATACTCCGTTCCAAAATAAGTGATGTTTTTTACTTTTAGAAATCAAAGTTTGACCGTTCGTCTTGTTCGAAAAAATTATAAAAATACAAAAAGAAACAATTCATGCTTAAAGTATTTTTAATAATAAATTATTTCATAATAAAGAAAATAATAGTTTCCAAAATTTTGAATAAGATGAATGGCCAAAGGTAGATGTCTAAAAATATAGAATTACATTTAGGGGCCGTTTGGATCCCTTCATTATGGAGGAATTGAAATTTATATAATGAATTAGGCTATTTGGCTTGGAATTTGACATTACACAACTTTTTCAAACTCACAAATAAGCCTATTTCAAATTCATAGGGTGGGAGATGGAAATGGATTCTATATATCATTATGATATAATTCTATTTTCCACCTTATAGCACACTCTTTAACTCACTTTCCTAAAATAGAAATGCAACATATAAGTATGTCCTTTGCATGCTTAACAATAAATATACAAATATATTCTATATACAATTATATTAGATTAATTAATTTATATATAAATTGTATTTATTAGAATGAATTCAATTCCAAGGATCCAAACGGGTATTAATTTTCTGGTATTTGGTTCTATTTATTTTCTGGTATTTTTTATCCTAAATTTTTTGTTAGATATTACTATCATACTTGTTCCAGTGTTACACTATCACAATTGTCTTTCCAGTGTGTTGAGACTAGTCTTTTGTTTTCTGTCTTTAGACTTGTGTTGAGCTAATGCTTCTTTGCAATTGTTACCACATTTGTGGCAGGACAAAACTTTTTGTTTCGTTTTGTTCATTAAGAAGCCGCACTTAGGGGGTTTTACTTCCCCTCTCAGCTGCCTTCTTTCAGTTTTGGCAGGGAAATAAGTTTTTTAGAAAATAAGCTGGGAAATAAGTTGATATTAAGAGGGTTGATTATTACCATATACTTACTTTTCTTTTGATGTAGCCTCCAATTGTTGCTCTGGGTCCTTCAAATGTCTCAAGTCCTGTAGCAGTGAACGCAGAACGACCTGAAAGGAAGGATGTTGCCTTAAGTTTCAACAAGTGCCTTGGTAATTCCTCCTGCCTTTGCTTTCCTCTCTTGTTTTCAATTCAATATATGGGTATACTAATAGTTAAATGATGAATAGCAGCAACCTATGGATGCTAGCAGAACTCCCGATGTTAAACCAAAAATAACAGATGACTCTGAAAAGATTAATACCTGGTAGTTGGCAAACATTTCTGATTCTAGACATATTCGAGCACTGCATTTACAGGACACAGACACAAACCCAAGCAAAGTATGTTATTTATTATTTTCTGCATATTTTTGTATCAGTTAGACTTATTGGTCATATGTAATCAACCTATATGTGTGCTAATATTCATGTTAGAGGTAGAGATCCATTTTATGTTTGGATGTGGTTATATCACAATGATCTGTCTGGCTTTCTGTTCATGACTTTGATTTGATCATTTTATATGAAGGTGTTGGTAGGTATGTTGATGTTCTGAGAAAATGAAATTTCTGATGAGATTTGCCTATTACCTTCTTCCACAGGTTGCCCGTTTGTTATATACAAATAATGGGATTGCATTGTTGGCGCTCAAATCCAATGCTGTGCATAAGTTGTGGAAATGGCAAAAGAATGAAAGAAATCCATATGGCAAGGTTGAACCAGTAAATTTTACTTGTTTCACTTTAGCTCAATCTTGTTTGCTTTCTTTCTTACTGTTATTTGTATATTCTTTTCAGTCCACTGCATCTATTGCACCTCAATTGTGGCAACCAGCAAATGGAATCCTAATGACAAATGATACTAACGACAGCAAACCGGAGGAAGCAACCGCCTGCATTGCATTATCCAAAAATGATTCCTATGTTATGTTTGCATCTGGTGGCAAAGTCTTGCTGTTCAATATGATGACATTCAAGGTACATGTCCTTTTTGGTGCAGATCACAGTAACCTATTAGTTCTATTTCTGTCTCTTTATTGATAATAGGAAACCACATTATGCTCCTGAGATAAGAAGTATTATTCTGTTATTGTGTCAGTTTTTCACTATCTGAATTGAACCTGGGTTCTCACAGGTCATGACTACTTTCATGTCTCCACCTGCTGCAACTTTCCTCACATTCCATCCACAAGACAACAATATCATTGCGATTGGAATGGAGAACTCTACCATTCAGATCTACAACGTCCGCATAGGTGATATGTGTTTTCATTCCTTCCTCATTTTAAATGAAGTATTCTTGCCACTTTCCTGTGCTTTGAAATTTTACAACATATTAATTTAGTCGCCAAACTTTAATTCTGTTCAGACATACTGCAAAACTGGGTTGGCATATGACGCGTGAAAATAGTTACTTCAATGTTGTTTATGAATAATACTTTTAGGGATTGTATTCTCTTGGAGTGTTATTGCCCTTTTCCTTCTTTTTTTTTCTTCCTTTCCATCCTCCTTTATTTTATCCTTGTGCATTAACTTTTGTGTGTTTCATCTTTAGCCTACCCAACTTGCTTGTGGGATTAAAAGGCTTTGTTTTTGTTGTATTGAAACAAAATGAGTACTGCAGTACTTTTGAATGCATTCATGGGTTTTTCTTTCGTGTAAATTCAATGCATTGTAACTAATGTCAATTAAATCACACTAGGTTAAAAGTAAGCTCAAGGGCCATCAGAAAAAGATTACAGGACTGGCATTTTCTCAACAAATGAATGTGCTAGTATCGTCAGGTGCTGATGCTCAGGTATGGTTTATATGGATCTACAGTGTCAAACCCTAAAGGACACTGAACTAAATTTGTAAGCATGCACACATCTGGTTAGTAATTCTGAGTTTTGGCGTAAAATGTTGCAGCTATGCGTTTGGAGCACTGATGGTTGGGAGAAGAAATCAAGATACATCCAACCCCCATCAAATCGTTCAGGCACTTTGGTTGGCGATACAAGAGTGCAGTTCCACAATGATCAGCAACATCTTTTGGTAGTTCACGAGAGCCAATTGGCAATCTATGATGGGAATCTTGAATGCTTGCGCTCGGTTAGTACTCTCAAACATTCATTAATCTAGTTTGTTCTGCATTTGCTGATTTTCACATTTTGTATAAAATATGATGCATTGTTCTGCCTTTTGACCAGCTATCATTTATCCATGCTTGTAATTTAGACTTCATGACCTATGTTGGAAGCATATTTGTTATATTATGCCACTATGGCATTAGATCCACTAATTTTGTGAATTATACCGATTGCTGTGATCATCTCATTGATTTTCATATTTGAATATATGCAGTGGTCTCCAAAGGATGCACTCCCAGCTCCAATCTCGAGTGCTATATACTCATGTGATGGTCTCTTGATTTATGCTGCATTTTGTGATGGTGCTATTGGAGTCTTTGAAGCAAAATCACATAGGTTGCGTTGCAGGATTGCACCCTCAGCTTATATTCCACCTTCAATTCTATCTTGGTACGTTGAGTCTCCTACACAACTTCGCAGACTTAGTTGCGCCTACTAACTGTGCTTCAGGTGACCAATATGTTACTTGTTTCTCACTTGAATCGTCTTATCCAACAGCGCTGGGCATGTTCACCCCACAGTTATTGCTGCGCATCCTATGGATCCCAACCAAATTGCACTCCACTAGACGCAGACCCAAAGTGGGGAACAGCACCGCCTCAGGACAATGGAGCACACCCGGCAATCCCAGCAGCACTATCAACAGCTAGCAACCAGGCATCTGATCAGGTGACATGGTGACTCGGCTGGCAACACCAGAATTTGTTAGGTAGGACCGTAGGAGATAGGGAAAAATGAAAGTTAGATTTGTGTCGAGGTTACATGTATTAAGTATACAGCATCTCCCTAATTGTGGTGGTAGCAGGTGGTGATTTATGACACATCGCCAAATTAGTTTTTGGTTCTTTTTCTGCCTCCCCAAAATGATGACCTTGCCTGGAGCCACCATGTCTATGGGAGATGGCCTCCTCTTTTGTAAAGCTTTTCCTGCTCAGCTTAGAGGTATCTTAGATTGTTCTTTATTTTGTCCTGTTATTGGGGCAGCTATTTGTAGTGTAAAAATATGTTGGTATGCTGGATGGTGATGTTTCATGTAGCCTATAATGAACCTATAATGATATATTAGTTCCTCTCGTTTTTTGGAATTTAATTGCCAAAGAAGCTGATAAGTTTTGCTGCTTTATCATCTATTTCTGGATGTGCCTTTACCATATAGATGGTCTTTGGTACGAAATTTAACCTGCAAATCGGCACCTATACATGGTGCCTGGAGTGGTACCAGACTTCTATGATGTTAGGCCTCCTTTAAAACAAAGGAATTTTTTATTTCTGTATTTTTCTGTGAAAATAAATTGATTTCTGTGAGATTCCTACATTCCAAAGAGGCCTTAAACATTTACACATATCGTTTTTTAGGAATACATTTGTTCTGCATCTATTTCAAAAGTAAGTTTCATAGATGGCATGTTTGATCACATGCATAGATCAAGAGATGTTTTGGATTTTAAGGCTATTTTGGAACGCAAGAATTTTACAAGAATCATTTAGAAATTTCACAGAAAAAATGTACTAGGAAACAGAAAATTTTCCTATGTTTCAAAATAGGTTCTAAAAATCAAAGTCTCAAAAATCATTTCACGGGAAGTGTTAAATTAAACAGACCCTTGAGATAGAAAGTCTAAATAATTTGGTGGGTGTAGGTGACATCATAAAGATCTCTCTGTTTCAAAATAAGATTTGTTCCTAAAGGTGGTGTTTGGCTTAGAGATGGGTTGGGATAAAGAAATTACATGTGATATGATAAGTTGGGTTTGGGTTAGAGAGATATTGTTTCATTTTCTTTACCACGTTTGGATACTTAGCTGGGATATGGAATAGAACGTGGGGCCCATAGAAATGTGAGAGAGATCATCCTGATTTACAAGAAATGAGATTATCATTTCCCTTTCCTAAACTAGATCTCCTTTCCCTTTTCTGTCACCCCAAGCGTGGAAAAAGATATTCAGATCTTCTCTTTTCCGTAACTCAACCACTATTTTCAAAATTTCGAACATCACCAATTTGATTGTGAAGTGGTGTGGCATTTGAATGTGATGATTATACGTAACCATTCAGTGCTAAAAATTAGTTTGATGTACCAATTTGTACATGTTTAAGATTTATCACCTTGAACGATTTTTTTATGCAATTGACTCAAATGTTAGCTAGATTTCTCATTTGGACAGTATTTGAACAGTTCTGTGGCATCCAAGATTTTCCAAAAAAAAAAACCGTGCGACGTTGATTTTCCTGCTGAAACGATTATAAAACCGTTGATCCGACGGCTGAGACGCGTGGAGAGATCGCCTGCTGCAGCCAAACGATGCTGCCGCTGCGAGCCCTGCTCCGGCGCCGGCGGCCGCTCCTCCCCTCCGCCGCCGCGGGATTCTTCACCAGCTCCGGAAGCGACGCCATCGAGCGTCCTCCTCCAGGGCCTGCTCCTCCACCACAGGGGCCCAGCAACGAGCCGGAGGAGGGGGGCTCGCTGGCGCGGCGCGTAGAGCGGGCGGCGTCCGTTTGCGCGGCCATGCGGGGGTGGATGGCCGACGGCCGCGCCGTGCACCGCGGCCACGTTTTTCACGCTGTTAACCGTCTCCGACGCCACCGCCTCCACCGCACCGCCCTTCAGGTGTGCCCCAGCCTCCCTGACTTCCTGCCCTTTTTTTTCCGTTGCAGGCTTCTGGGTTTGGGTTCTCTGGGCCTCTAACGAATTTCTCGTGATTGATTCAGGTTTGTAGCCTTCTCGTTTTCCGTTTAGGAATGCTCATATAGTCTAGAGATTTTTGTACTTGTGCATGATAGTGGTGAAAAAGAAACTTAGATCATTCCTGCACATCTATTGCTTACTCCGTATCTGTTTAGAGAAGAGAATTATGTTCACTTTGTTTGAACTATAATTTAGTTCTGCCTTTCTGTGCCAAAAATACTTACCGTGTAATTAGCTTTCCTTCGCTTAATCTTCCACGCTTCATTATTACTTCTGAGTAAATGTAGATTTTACCTACATTTTATTTACTCAAAAGGGTAGGAAACCACATGGCATTTCTGAAACTGTTTTCTTTCACAGGTCATGGAATGGATCATGAGAGAGAGGCCCTACAAGCTGACCGAGCTTGATTACTCATATCTTCTGGAGTTCACTGCCAAAGTTCATGGCATTTCTGAAGCTGAAAGCCTCTTCCTGCGTGTTCCACAAGAACACCAGAAAGAGCTTCTCTACAACAACCTTGTCATGGCAGCTTTGGATCTGGGTCTCATTAAGCACTCGTACGCTTATATGAGGAAGATGAGGGAATTATCCCTGCCGATTTCTCCCTACGTTTACAACCGCTTGATCATTCTCCATTCATCACCTGGGCGCAGGAAAACTATCCCCAAGATCCTTTCCCAGATGAGGGGCGACCGCGTCACACCTCACACGTCAACCTACAACATCCTACTGAAAATACAGGCCAACGAGCACAACATTGATGGCGTAGCAAGGGTGTTCAGTGATATGAAAATAGCAAAGATCGAGCCCAATGAGATAACCTATGGCATTCTGGCAATTGCACATGCTGTAGCAAGACTATATACTGTTGCTCAGACTTATGTTGAAGCCATCGAGAATTCCATGACAGGTTCTAATTGGTCTACACTAGAAATCCTTCTTATCCTATATGGTTATCTTGGAAAGGAAAAGGAGCTAAAGAGGACATGGGATATCATGCAGGGCCTCCCTCATATTCGATCCAAAAGTTTCACACTAGCAATTGAAGCATTTGGAAAGGTTGATGCTATAGATCAAGCTGAGAAAATATGGGTCAAGATAAAATCAACAAAGAAAAATAGTCTTACAGAACAGTTCAATGCCATACTTTCAGTGTACTGTAGGCATGGTCTGGTGGATAAAGCATCAGCTGTATTCAAAGAAATGAGAGCAAGTGGCTGTCAGCCAAATGCTATTACTTATCGCCACTTGGCACTGGGGTGCTTAAAATTGGGTCTTATTACAGAAGCTTTGAACACAATGGACATGGGAAAGAAAGAAATTGTCACTAAGAAGGTTAGAAGTTCAACACCATGGTTGGAGACTACACATATGTTGCTGGAGAACTTTGCAGAAATTGGTGATTTGGAAAATGCAAAGAAAGTTTATGAGGAACTTAATGAGTCCAAATATTGTAGGAACTCTTTTGTGTATAATACCCTCCTTAAAGCTTATGTGAAAGCAAAAGTTTATGAGCCGCATCTCTTGAGGGCAATGATTTTGAGAGGAGCTATGCCTGATGCTGAGACATATAGTCTTATCAGACTGATCGAGCAGTACAAGATATGATGCCACCCTTTTGCTGTTGTTTTGAAGAAGTCCAAAGATTCAAAACAAAATCGGTGCTGAATGAGCCATGCAAAAATGAGCAAAGAACTGGAGAGCATGTTGCTGCACATGACGTCCACTGACATTTGGTGGCGGAGTTTCTTTTGGTGCAGTAATCCGACATGAACACAATCTGATAGGTCACATGCAACTGCCTTTTGCTGTCCTGAACCGTTCTTCTATGATAGCTGAATGTTGCAAATGCTAAAAAGATGTTTTCTGCATGTATAAGGTATGGAAAATGATCAAGTAGTATAACTAAGTGTCAGAAGTATATGGTAATCTTACTTTTTTTTCTCTCTCTCTGGCATACATTGCAGGCGACCAGATTTCCATTTCAATGTAGAATAGCTAACTGAATTACAGGGAAGGCATATACCCGCAAGCAAGAAGTGAACTGGTCAATATCATAATACATGACATTTTACACATACTGAAGACATCTTCGAGGACCCTCACCAGTCACAGCCAGCGGAACAGTTTTTGAAAGCAGCTTCATGCCATAAAAATAAAAACAGTAGAATATTCTTTGCCCTTGCTTTTGCTGAAGCCAAACTGAGGAAACAGGTTATACTGTTTGTCTGAATTCATGATAAGTAAACCTGAACTCATCTGACTCAAATAACTATTTGCATATCATCCATCTGGCATTTTCTTGTTGTACCAGAGCTCATGGAAGTAAATTGTACCGATGCTTTCATATGGCAGGGTGGTGGATATTCAAGTATGTGAATTGACTACCAACTTCCGAATTTGTTCTCGAGTTCATTGCTTCAGATATTGTCCACTTGCGGGGTTTGAGGAGCCTGATTATTCATTTATTCTACACGCTGCTCTGCTTCCTGCTCAGCCATCTTGATTTCAAAGATTCTAGCTGTTTTCTTCATCACTATGTAAACAATTTGGGGGTCCATAAAGTTGCCGTCAATATTATCAGGAGACGTGCTGTAATCTTTCTGAATGTTCAGATAGTCAAATTACGATTCTGAAATGTATATAAGTGTACACCTAGTTATTTCTCAATATATCACATAAAGAGCACCTGGGGCTGATTCTGCTCAAATTTTGAGTGCTCTCTTTTACAATAGATAAACATAAAACTGCTTGGGCATCCCACTGCAATATATTGTAGCATAATTGTATGTTATCGTTATATGAAATACCGGTACAAAAGTATCTAATTGCAGTGATAACTGCAACAAGGAGAACTGAAAGCTTTGCTGTGTACGTGCTAATTCCCAGTGGCACAAGAAGACTTGAGCACATTGGGCCAAAGTACACGTGTCACCCTGATTCACTACTAATTTCTGCTCCCTCGTTCACAATGGCTCTGCCAATTTGGTCCGAATACAAACACTACCAGAATCTAGACAAAGGACATGCTTGGAGTGAGTTAGAATTGTAATCACAAGTAAATGCCCACTGGAGTACATAATTCTAGTATAGATGAATAAGCAGGCCAAATCAAAACACTTCATATCCCCAAGAAACAGATGCGGAATCTGAACATTTCTTTCCAGGATACAGGGAACGACAAACATGAAGCTGACTGTCCCATTCCTCTGCCATAAAAATGGCTCACTTACATGGGTATGTAAGAGAGAGGGTTACATGAGATGGCATATACATTCCCATTTTGTGAAGTTGGATGTTTTGGGACCTAATAAATGTAATGACTGCGAACATTTTTTTAGGGTGACAACTGGGAACATGACATTGTCAATACGTTTATTTGGGGAGAATGACAGCCCTTACGACTGCCTCCTCCTGGATCTTCTTGTGGCTGGGGCTCCAGAAGGCCTCGACCTCCTAGTTGAACCTGGGGGAGTCCTACTTGACCCTGGTTCCCCCACTATAATAGCTGCAGTGCTAGAAGCTGATATTTGCTCCACAGATGAAGACTGCAGTGGAGCTGCAGGAACTGCCAACGCAGTATTGCCAGCATCTGAGGGTGGCAATGGGATCTGATTGCTGTTTGTATTCAGCATTATTGCAGATATGGAATCCTGCCTTTGTTGTCTCTGAGCCCTAGCCCTTGACCGGCTTGCTGGAACCACAGGCACCTCCACCGGGTTTGGTTGACCCCTCACTATACCCTGGTTTTCTATCAACTGCCTCACCACTGTTGCAATTCCTCTTGCGTCTGCCATTTGCAGCTGTTGTCTCAGGCCCTGCGTTCTGTTTGCGCGAGGTCTGGGAGGCATATCAAGGATGGAGGCATCCCTTTGATCATCACCTCTTCCATAAATCGGTGTGACATTCACTTCCAGCACCTCTCCCTTGCAGACAGGGCACTCAGAGTGGACTGAATGCGCATGAAGCCACTTGTACAAACATGGCCAACAGAAGAGGTGACCGCAGGGCGTGACCACGGGCTCCTTAGCGGCATCAAGGCAGATGTTGCACTCAAAGCTGGAGTTGCATCCACAGCACCCATCCTTTCCCCCCATTTTATTATCACCACTCAGTTTTTGCCGCCTTGCCATTTCTAGATTGTCATGGGAGCGTTGGATGGCCCAAGACAGCCTATCTGCATCCGGACTACTGTCCCGCTGGCTGTGATTCACCAACCCTGTTCTCACAATGCTGTGTTGCTGGCTAATCCGGATCAATCTCTGAAAACGAAGCTCAGGAGTGCTTGCTTCAAGGTCTACAGGCCCTTCAGTGGACCGACTCAGTGAGCTTGTTGTTCTGAACATTTCCCCACCACCAGTCATGCGACCAGGGCGCACAGCCCTTTCCACCCAAGGTGTAAGATCACCATCCCCTTCCAACCCGGCAACCACCCTCGACGATGATGACGAGGCATTCGCATCGTCCACTGCCGCGCTAAGAACCACATCCGGCTCGGCAGCATCAGTGCCATCTTCTCCAGCTGTGCTGCGTCCATCAAGCCACGCATAAACAAAAGGATCTAGCATCAACTGCTCCTCCGGGGTGGAAAGAGCATTCGACGGGGAGTATGCCAAGCTCACCGGGGCGAGCAACTCCACTGGATCATCAGTCATTGGGACACCTGGTGCTGGCCAGATCGAATTTGGCAATGACACTGGACAATCGAGCGCGGCACGAAGCAATCTAGGAGGTTGGGGCAACGGAGGGAGGCCGAAGTACATGTTTAGATCCATCCGCCTCCTGCTCCGGCTTCCCTCCGCAGCCTCATCGCCCGCCATGCCCCCGCGACAGCTGAAGCTGCTCCTGTATACCGATCAATGAGACGGGATAGACTTCTACACCTGAAAAAAGATAAAAGGAATGGAACACCCCTTACAGAACGGAACAAATCGAAGAACAATCTTATTATCCATGAAACGGAGCAATCCGCCGGAAGAACGTGCGGATCTGCATATAAATGTTAAGGACCGAAAAATTGATGGGTAACTTAGCACGGACCTAGTGAAATTTTACGGCGTTTCGCATCGCCTCACGCCATCCGCCGGGCGCCATGAACGAGTCTTGCGGTGGGAAATCGATGGACCATGGAACATAGATCCAGGTTGATACCGATACGGAGTACGGGGGGATTTTGGAACCGCTTGACTCTCTCTCTCTCTCTCTCTCTCTCTCTCCGCGTGTCTCCTCTCCAGTGTCTCTGGTGTGGGGGGTGGGTTAGCGCTCAGGCTCGGGTTTTTCGTCGGAAGGCGTTTTGCACCCCTCTCAGTCTTGATTATTTAGATTATTTTTATTATCTTGTGAAGTAGTTTTATGGTTAAAAGTGATTTAAATTTTTAAAATCAAAATAGTTAATTATTTCACAAAATTAAAAAAACTATTTTTTCAACTTTTAATATTTTAATTTATTTTAAAAAATCACTTTACAAAATCAAACAAAAATTACTTTATTAAAAATCAATTGAGAGAGCTCCACTGAATCCACCAATCAGAGGTGGGAGGTAAAAAGGGCCCATAATCTACGTGGCGTTTCGAATGAATCGCTTTCAGCATCATTTCTCCCGGTCACGATGCATCCCGAAGAAGCGTCACCACCTGCGCTCTGGCCGAACGCGCCTCCGTCCTCGCATCCATCTGCGGCTCGGCCTCCGCTTGCGCCACCACCTTCACTTCAGCCTCAGTCCGCGTCCTCGTCTGCGTGTCCCCCTCCGTCCGCGTGAAGCAGCGAATGAAAGGGAAGAAGTAACGACTCCGGCCCTTTGCGCCGCCACGGGCACCGGCGCCGGTACGAGCGGCACGGTAGCTCGGGGTGAGCGAGCTGGAGACGGGGAGCCACTCGTCGTCGTCGCCGAAGAGCTCGATCTTGCGCTTGTCGTCTTAGCCGGAGAGCTCGAACCCGCGCTCATCGTCATCGCTTGAGAGCTCGACCCCGCGCTCGTCGTCATCGCCCGAGAACTCCACCCGTCCGTTGTGCTTCTTGTCGTGTGTGCCATCGACGGCTGCTCGTGGCTGACGAAGGTTTTAAAAAAACCGGTGAAAACCGACCTATATTTATGGTTTTTTGATTGATTGATTTTTGATTCAATAAATTTTTTTAAAAAAATTAAAAATCGATAAAATCGAATGGTAAAAAAAATGATATCATATTCAAAACGGTAAATAAAAAAACAGTCGATAAACTGAAAAAATCGATCGGTAAACTCGATTTCTCTTAAAATTTTTGAATTTGATCGATTTTTTGATTTACTGTATCGGTTTTTTCGATTTTCACAAAAATAAAAAAACCGATACCGGCTAGTTTTCAAACAAAACCGTTTTCAAAACTTTGACGTACTCCTCTAGTTTGCAACAGCTTCGTTCGCTGCTGTAAAAATAATCTGTTGCCAAATACTATTTTTTAATAACTATTTTATACATAGCTACTTTGGACTAACTAAGAATTCTTAGTAATTGCTTTTGGAATAATTTATTTTATGCATAGCTGCTTTGGACTAACTAAGAATTGTTAGTAATCCCTTTTGGAATAAGTTATTATTCCAAACCGAGCCTTGAGCAGTCCCTGTTGCTACCTCGAAGGCCAGAGGAATGGACAGATACGGCGTCGCAGTATTCAAAAGCAATGCAGAGAAAACAATGCATACTCTTTTCATCCTCTTTTACTCGTTGGATGTGAACACGTGAATTAAAAATGATAAAAAATAAGATATATTAAAATTAAAAGTAAATAAATAAAGATAAAGATGTACTAAACATAAAGAACGATATATTAAAAAGTAAAAATGATAAGTAAACACGAAAAATTTATAAACTACGATAAGTAATTGGGGCAGATAGAGTACTATTCATTGTTTTAGTGTAGCACTCGATTTGGATTTTCATCTCTCAAATGGAAGGTCAACTCTCCGTCGCTCGGGTCTTGACTCCTGTTTTCATTGTCTTGTATAATGTGGATGCCGGAAAATATATAGCCTGGAAAACATTTACTTTCTACGTAAAAGATATTTGGTGATACTGAATCTTTTGGCATGAAAAAGTTTTATAAAGATTTAAGTGATGCATTTAAAGATATTTTAGAATCCCAAGTAATTAGAGTATGTCAAAATTAAATTGCATTAGCTTTAAATGTAAATGTTGGGAAATAGTAGTACTTGTGACATTTTAGAGCAAAGATGCAACAAGTTAAAGATAAAATATCAATATAATATTTTAATAGAATCAAAGTTGTCATTGATTTCAGAGATTTGGTAGCCATAAACCCCATCCTTACTAATCAAGAAGCCTCCCTAACAGTAACAGATGGTGGAGTTCATAAGAGGTACACAAACTTTGGACGAGTTGTTTTAATTGCAAAAGAAATTCAACGATTGGATTGTCAACATCTCCAGAATTTATGACATGGATTCACCTTCGTAGCGTAAACCGATAAACCTAATAAATAGAATTAAGACCAAATTGAATTTCTATTCATTTTTATCTTAACACCGGTTTAGGTTGTTAAAAGGACCTGTGTGTGTTGAGCCCTTTTACTACTCCTAGCTAGAGGTAATAAATTTCATTATCAACCATATCACAGAGACACTTCTTCCTCAGCATAACATTATAAAATCACATGCATATTGACACATGTAATCGAAAGCAGGCATGAACGACCGTGTCATCGCTCTAGCTTTTTCAAGTTTAATATAAATTTTGACTACGGTCATATTTAATTTTTTATAAATTTTATATATTATAATTTGCTTTATCATTAAAGTTATTTAAATAGCAATTTAAAATTTTACATATTTGAATTAATTTTTTTAAGATAAGTTGAATAGTCAAAGATGATATTAAAAATCAATAGTAAATAATAATTTAGGAATAGAGA
>BCLG01001749.1:0-13531 GCA_001602295.1 Zoysia matrella
GTCCGCCGCGTGCGATAGGCGGCGGGTCGCACGCGGCCTGGGAGGCGCTCGCGGGGAGCAGGCCGAACCCGTCGGGGACGCCGTACTTGGCGCGGAGGCCGGCGATGGACTCCGGCGTGCGGAGCGTGGACCGGAACTGCTGCGGCACGGGCCAGGAGAGCGCTGCCGTCCCGCCGTCGTCGTCGTCGTGCACGCGGCGCCCGCCGAGCGAACCACCTGCTCCTCCGCCCGGCGGCCGCGGCTGCTTCTTCGCAAGCTTGACGTCCTCCTCCGCGCCGGGGCCGCCGTAGGGATTGTAGTCGCTGTAGGGGTCGTAGTGCCAGTGCTCGACCACGGACGGCTTGACGTCGCCGTCGTCGTCGTCGAAGTAAGGGCGGGGATCGTAATAGGAGCTGAAGGACGATGGTGAGTCGTACTCGTACCACGCCATTGCGGTTGCGGCGGCGGAGTGGAGTGGGAATGGAGAGGAGAGCAGGCGAACGTGGGGAAGGCCGAAGGCGAGGTGTGCGGGGGGCAGTTGGGTTTTCTAGAGGGAGCACCTTCCAAGGGAAGATTGGAAGACTGAACGCTGCAGGCGGCACGATCTGGCGTGTACAGGAAGACTGACGCATATCCTTCCCTCCCCCGCCCCGGAATTTCGAAATTCAGATTTTGTACCTGCGGATCGTTTTAGTTTCTCCCGAATCAAATGTTTTCTTTTTGAATTTCCGCCATACCAGTGTACTCGCCTACTATCAGTCAACAAAATAGCCTTCATCGACTTTACCATAGGTTGGTAAAGTGTTTTGCCTATGCTTTTGTCTTTATAATTGTTGCCGGTAAAAAATTTACCAAACAACATGTTTTTACCTACCTACTAAGTATAAAAGAATTATTATTGACCAATGATTTTATCGAGATCATGTACCTCAGACATTTGACAACTCGTAGCCATACACGTGGGTCAAGACACGTGGGTCAAGACCTCGATGTGTTTTGGAGTTGGATAACGACGCACGAACGTGCGATCTGACTCTCGAGATGACGATCTACGAAAGCTAAACCAGCCGCGCTAAGACGTGGTGACGTCAAACTCTGAAGGTCGACTCTTAGGGATCGACTCCTGAGGTAGTTACGGTGTTATGTCGTACTTATTTCGATGGCAACCGCCAACCATTCTGACGGGACAGGTTCATCCCAATGACACTCTGGCTAAAGTTACAGTACTAGACAGCTCGTGGGAGTTAACGAATAAGACTTAGCGGCACTATGACTGACGCTACAGTATCGAACTGACGCTACAATGCAGACTGACGTTACAGTGCCCGTCGCAACGAGCGACGCGACGGGCCACGGGCCACGCTCCCGTATGGGCATAACGAATGATGACGACGTCAGTGGAGGACCCACCTGTCAGCCAGACAGTAGAACCACATAAGACCCACCATTCTGTAACACTGAACCGCCCTATATAAAGTGAGCCCAAGTAACGATGGAACACAAGAGAGAACGACGAACACACAGAGACAGATCGAAACCTAAAGATCTCGCGTGTAATGGTTTACGCGCGAGCAACCCCAAGACCTAAGCGTCGGATTCTCTCCCGAAGAGAGAATCTGATCTTTTGTACCCTTTCACCGATATAAATCACCCCCTAGACGTAGGGTATTACACTATTCGAGGTGGATCGAACCAGGTAAAAAACTTCTTTGAGTCTTTCGTAGACTAAGCTATATTGAATACGAAGGCACACCACCTCTCGATCGTATCTCGTACTGTGCCGGTGGTTAGAACGCCGACAGGTTTAATGATAGTAAACTCTTTATTGATAGACTATCACATGATATAAATAAAATAATAAGAATTTCATAACTACGGTTTCTTTATCATAAAACTAGATATTTAAATCTCAATTTTATAAGAACTATATATATTTTATGTTAACTTTGTTGCAAAATTACAGATTTGATAGATTTCCTGTCGACACCTATGTTCATTAACCACTCATGAGTGTTTGACATGATTGAGAGGGAGCCTCTTAATTTCATACTCCCTCTGTCCGCGAAAAAATGGCATCCTAGGGTTAGGGCATGATAATTAAAGAAGAAAAAAGTAGAGAAGACACTGAAAATGAAAAGTATAAAGGAGGAGAGATATAGAGTATTACTCCTACATTGGGAAGTAAGAATACCATTCTTAAATTTTACGGTGGCAATTTTCTGAGGACAGAGGGAGTAGTATTAGAGTGGAGTCTAAATTTTACAATGATCTGAACCTAAAATAAAGAGCTAGATTTTGAGTGACTGGACAATCTATCTATAGAGATTTCACAATTCAGCTTATAGCGCACAAAGATTTACCACTATGTTATTATAGTCCAGTATAGGTGATTAAAAACCATATTATGTAAATCAGACAGAGTAACAAACTTTAGCTTATAAATCGAAAACTAGTTTTGTAGAATTTAAAGATGAAAGAAAACGGCCGGCCTCAGCTTAGGGCATCGCACTCGGCATTACCACTCCCTGAACAAGTGATTGTTTAAGAGGTCTCATTGTTTAACACCCCCCCCCCCCCCCCTTCAGATTGAGGAAAAATGTTCGAATTATATGTTTTTTTCTATAAAAACTGAACTGATTTATATCAAATTGATGTATAATTCTTGTGTTCCAAAGGAAGCGCAAAGGTCACATACTGTCACTATACTAATATGGACTTATAGTGGCGGCTAAACATGAAGGTTACGCTCGTTGTGAGACAACTCTAACATTTTATGGCACGATCAGCAGCTATATCGCACCACGCGTTCCTGAGGTCTACCCTCTCTTTACATGTTGTGACATGTCAAACCCTAGCATCGCTCTTTGCTTTGCATCGAATTAAACCGCATGCTCACTACCTGTTGGGCCACATTAATATTGTTTTAGTTTTATTCTCATTAACATACTCCGTAAATGCGATACTTAACGTGTTAACTATAAATATTCTATAGCACTGTACAGGTCAAATCGCACAACACCTAGCTTGCGTAATTGCCTCCTCCCTTATAGTCTTGCACACAGACAGGGTATTCAGCCACGACCAAGAGTCCTTTCACGATCAAACTTTTTTTTTTAGTCTAAAACTTGCATTTTATTTTGCAGACCACAACTAGGTGTCCGCTTCCGCTCGCAAAGTATCCGCTTCCGCGCCGAAACCCTCGCGTCCGCTCCCCGGCCGGCTGGCACGCGCAAACTCCCCCACCCCGAACAGGCGCCTCTTCGCGCTGTACTTACACGCCCGCTCGCCGCGGCCGTGTCCAATCCATTTCACACTCCGGCGGCTCGACGACTTGCCATTCCTGTCTCTGCGCTTCGCTTCTCGCCTTGCCCTAACATTCCTGTCCCTGCGCCGCTCGCCGTCGCCACCATGTCCGACGAGGTGTACGAAACGGAATACGACGTCCGTCGCTACCAGTGCCAGCACATTCCGCTGTCGGATCCTCCTCATCAAGTGCTCGCCGGGTCTGATGAGGCGCCCGTCGGGGAGCCGCAGCACATGCCGCCCGTTGACCATGCTCTACAGGCGCCGCCGACGCTGAACCCGGGCCCGGCCCCGGTGCCGGCGACGACAGGCTTCGAGGCGCCTGCTGTCGACGTCATCGAGCGTTACCAGACTCCGGCCATCAATGCCGAGTACTGCCAGGCGCCGCCCATCGACCCCGAGCACTGCCAGGCGCCGCCCGTCGACGCCGGGCATTACCAGGCGCCGCCGACCGACGACTTCGAGCATTACCTGCATACGCTACCGGCCATGGACATCGAGCATCACCATCATGCGCCGCCGACCATCGACAGCGAGCATTGCCATTACCAGCAGGCGCCGGCCATGGACATCGAGCAACCGCAAATGCTGGCCCCTGAGCAAGCGTTTGGCTTCCCGGAGCCACCGCTCCAGGTGGCCGCCGGAGTCGACTACGACGCCCTGCCCTCCGAGAATTACCAAGCGCCGCTGACCGCCGACGTCGAGCATTATCAGGAGCCGCCGACCATCGGCTTCGAGCATCACCAGCGGGGGCCGGCCATGGACATCGAGCCGCCGCAAATGCTGGCCCCTGAGCAAGTGTTTGGCTTCCCGGAGTCACCGCTCATGGAGCCCGCCGGAGTGGACTTCGACGACCTACCCTCCGGGAATTACCAGGCGCCACCGACCGCTGACGTCGAGCATTACCGGGCGCCGCCGACCATCGACGTTGAGCATTACCAGCAGGCGCCGGCCATGGACATCAAACCGCTGCAAATGGTGCCCCCTGAGCAGTCGTTCGTCTTCCCGGAGTCACCGCTCCTGGCGGCCGACGAATTTGACTTCGACACACTGCCCTCCTTTGATGAGGGCATGCTCCATGAAGCCCCTGCTGGAACTGGAAGCCCGTTGCTCTACGACCAGTCGTTGGTGAACGACGAACAGGACGAGGTTGCTACCTTCACCGAGGGCATAGAGGCCAGCAATGACACTGGCGGCGCCGCCGTGGCGGAAGTGGAGCCCGACGTGCGTCCCCCCATCGATGAGGACAATCTCATCTTCGTGCCCTTCGTCCCTGGCCAACTGGACTGCACCGATTGCTGCACGGTCCGGGAGCTTCTCCATGAAAGCGGTAAACCAAAAAACAATATCTTATGTCTGCACAGTACACAAATCTTGCATATATTTCTATACATACATACTTTACAGACCCTCCTCCGTTTTTTAATTGACGTCACGACTTTTAAATTCAACTTTGACTATTTATCTTATTTAATTTTTTTTTGATAAATTTCATATATTTTGATATAAT
Source organism: Zoysia matrella (assembly GCA_001602295.1). NCBI lineage: Eukaryota > Viridiplantae > Streptophyta > Magnoliopsida > Poales > Poaceae > Zoysia > Zoysia matrella. The sequence goes on from BCLG01001749.1 coordinate 4,793, forward strand.
TTGATTTATCACTAGAATTATTTGAATCAAAACTTAAAATTTTACACATTTGAGTAAATTTTTTGAATAAGATGAATGATCAAAGATAATTGTAAAAGTCAACAGCGACATCAATTTAAAAATGAAGAGAGTACATACTTGATGTATCAAGTACACTACATCACTATAGTACCTAGTATGTATAGTACATTACATCACTATCTAGTATGTATGGTACACTTCATCACTACCTATAGTATGTATAGTACACTACATCACTACCCAGATCAATGCACTATCCATATCAATGCACTATCCAAATTCCATTACAATGTAACCTACTGTCTTGCTACTGACATTCATAACCTATAATACATTTTTGCACTTTCGCAGCGAATCATAAGCTATTTCTCATGGTGCACGGCGCAGATCATGGGCCAGTATTCCACCATGCGATCATTGATCGAACGTACATTTGTGCTGATGGCGAAACCAAGACCAACGAACTGACGTATCTGGAGTAAGTGACAAATTTAACCATGTTCATTCACTCTCTATAACCATACCTGACAGGCATGAATCATGTACACAGTACACTTTGAATATTCTTCTGTAAATGTATGTCTTGTGGTTTAAACACACGGGCAGAAACCGTGATTCGGTCTTGTAAAACTCTTCTCCTTCTTGCAGTCTCCGCCAGCGCACACACCATTGGGTGCAGTGCTTCATCGCAAGCTGGTTGCAGGTACTCAGGGATGACACCAGCGGCCAACTGAAAGACTCTTGGTCTGCATTCAGCGCAGCGGCGGCCGGCACCAACAACATTGGGACTACGTTTCCAGTGAACAATGCCGCACACATGGAGCTGGAGATTGACATGCTGAAGAAGATACTATCTGAACCTTCAGCAAATGGTAAGCAAGTTGTACTTATAGATTCTCCTATGAAAGTTACTGTATATTCAATCTACTATTGTTTTTCCTGTGCATGATACACAACATTGTCTAATGACATCCGATAACAGCAGATAAAGAAGCAGCAGCACCACTGGCTCCGGAAGCTTCTCACCAGGCGATCACTCCACAGGGAGTGGAAATCTCGCAGAACAACCAGAATGATTGGCACGGGCTCGATGTTCCCATACTGGACTCCTCTAATCTCGATGCTGAAGATGGATCGCCCAGCGAGCACGCGAGCCTGCTCGCGGTGCAGCGCAAGAGGATCGCCAACATGACCATGGCGGATGCAACGTGCCTCTTCCACCTGAGCAGAAAAGAGGCCGCCAAGCACCTGAAGATCTCACCCTCGTCTCTCAAGCGGCTCTGCAACAGGAACGGCGCCGGTCACCGCTGGCCAGCCCGCAGAGTATGTTTAATTGTCTGCGTTTGTTTATATATTATTTCGTAATGGATTTCTTGTGTGTGCAATTTTGATTCTTTGCTGCACTATCCAGATCAATGGGATCAACACTAAGATCAAGAAGCTGGAGGAAGCTGCGGCACGAAATGGCGGCAGGATAGGGATGATGGCAATCAGGGAGAAGTTGGGCAAGCTCAAGCTTGAACGGGCGCAGCTTTACGCCTCCACCATGAAGAGTATCCGGGAGAATGAGATGAATAAGGGTGCTGGTTCTTCCGGCAGCAAGAAGCTATAGTCAAAGATAAGGGTAGTAGAACTTTGTTGAAAGTGTAGCTGTGACACAAATCGCTAATCCTTGAATAAATGATGCCCATTGGTGGTTATTATCATCAGATGGAATGTGTTATTAGGGTATTGGGCTTTCTTCCTGTGTAATTTGATGTCGGCCGAGAGCAGCCACAAACAAACCAAAGTCTGGGTGGGAGCACAGCGTTGGAAACAGCTTAACATCGTCACAACCACAGTACTCCTTTTGTTTTTCCATGTTACTATCATTTAGTTTGCTTCAGCTTCTTTGCAGAGTATCTGATTTATTGAACAAATTACGCTTGTTTGATAATTATTAGGGTTGGCCCTTGCCAATTTGCAATACAATATTTCAGTTATAGTTTTCAAAAAGAAGTCATCATAAAATCATCCGGGCAGGAGTTTTTGAATTTCATGTTGCCTGCTAGTACCTTGTTGCTTACAGTAGTACAGTACCAGCACGAAATTTAATTTTAGGTGTGGAATATAAGGTACTAGCGTGGTATGATCTTTGTCCTGCTAGAGCCGACCGGAGGACTACATGACATCGATCGCTAGTTATTCCATAAGCAGATGAAGCAGCGGCACCACCACCAAAAAGCTCTATAGAAGTGTTCCTCTTCAGAGACGATCCCGCCACAGGAAGCTCTATAGCCTTAGCTCAATGCATGTGTTCGACTGGAAGATCAAGAAGCTGCTAAAAGAACGTTGGCAAGAAAGAACTGCTAGCTGGCAGTTAATAAGGAGACGAGGGCACTGAGGTATGCCTTCGTCTTGAACCGGATCCGGAGAATAAGATGAAGAACATGGGCGCTAGTCTTTCTGGCAGCAAGAGCAACTAGTTGAAGGCAAATTATACAACTCCATATAGAAAACAACTGTGGCGCAGTGTGCTATTCACTGAACAAAGGGTGCTCGTTCATGTTTATGCTGCTCTGTTTGGATGTGTAAGATCAAGGTGTTGCTTTCTTGCAGGACTAATGGGCACATCGAAAAACATCGTCGTCGTGACAAGCATGATGCACATTTTGTTTTCCTTCAAATTTATGTCAGCTTGTTTGTAAGTTATCAATTTTTTTTCCTGAACAAATTACCCTTGCCAATTTACAAAACAATTTTTCAGAGATAATTTGCAAAAAGAAGTCATTTAGGCATGGCATGGAAAATGATCCTGGTGGGAGTTTTTGAATTTCATGTAGCCTGCTACAGTGTTGCTTATAGTAGTTTCCATCTTGAACCGAATCGGTACTTCCGTAGAATGAAATGAAGAACTTAGGCAGCTTCTGGCAGTAAGTAGTTGAACGCAAAGTTATATTTAATTAGCTGAAAACAAGTGTGACGCAGTACTGTGCTAGTCACTGAACGAATGATGCTTGTTCATAGTTATGCTGCTCAGTTAGTCAGTTTGGGTATTGCTTTCTTGCAGGGCTAATGGGCAATCGAAAAAAACACTATCATCGTCACAGGCATGTTGACGCTCCTTTGTTTTCCTTCAAATTAACATTTTATGTCAGCTTATTTGTAAATTATCAAATTTTTCTTGAACCCACCATTGGACTGCAATCTTAGAGCATCCACAATGTTGGTTCGACTGTGGAAACCGTGTAAAAATCAAATGCTAGTATGGTTTGCCTGCTACACTGCAAAAGTAGATCTGTACGTGAGATTAGTTTTAGGGCTCATTTGGAACGCAGAAATGAAAAAACACGGGAATAGAAAAAACATAGCAATATGATAGGATAGCGGGTGTAAAACAAATGATTGAAAAACGTTGGAATATTGCAGGTAAAATTGTTTGGATGAGTTATAGGAAAAAAAACACAAAAATCTTAAACATGTCTCAACTATTAATTGCTAATCTATTCTTCCACTGCTCACTAACATATGAGCCCATGAATAAAGGCATGGATGGCATAGAAGCTAAACCAGGTGAGTTCTTCGTACTTCGTGCGTAGGAAAAATAAAAAGAGGTCTAAGTGGATGTAAAATTTCCTATGGAATTGATATGCATAGGGAAAAATTCCTATGGAATGGTGTAGATGATTTTGATAACCCAAATGAAGGAATAGAAAATTTTCCTACATGAATAGTATTCCTTCAAAAATCATATAAAATTCCTATGATCCAAGGGACCCCTTTAGAATGAAAAATCATCTCTCCTCTTCTCCTGAACGGAAGCGCTCCTCTCTCCTTGTTAACCCACACCATACTTTCATGTTTTATTCACCTTGGTTCACCATGGATCTCGCCCAGAAAAAAGGATCGATTTTCTCTCTCTCTCTCTCTTCATTTGGTTCGAACCATCTAGTGTATTATGTTCGATTACCGAACTGCCACATTGGACAACAGCTCGGCTCTGCGCAACGTTGTGATGCCCTTAGGGCGACCACAGCGTATTTTTCCTGCTTTGGTATTAAGGGTGGGCTTCATGAATAATGGATAATAGTTGTTTCGATTGCTACAGTGCTTATTACTACTTAAGGTGGACCCCATTCAAAACAAAAAGTTTTGAAGGTATTCTGACAAATAGTGTACAAATATTATATTCTATTTGCTTATTGTCGATCATAGCATTTGTGAACCCGTTTCAACTAAGAGCGACCACAATGTGATAAAAAATCAGCAATATGCAATAAATACTGAGGCAATAGCAAGTTATAAACATTGTGGGAAAAGGTAATAGTTACCACCGGGTCATAGCCCTACTACCGACAGTAAGAGAATAAAAAAGCATTCTTCCAACTGCTGGCCGTCTGAATGCATGCACTGGGGTCCACACTCTCCTGTCAATGAACACAAGCATTGTGAGAGCTGTGATAACTATTGCTGCCTGACTACAGGACCCACAGCTAATACCCAGTTCTGTATGATACACTGCTGATGGTTTAATACTCGCTTGCACAATATTTACAGCCAGTAGCAAACAATATTTTATTTCTTACTGCCGGCTATATCATCACACTGTGGTCGCCTTTACAATTTAGGAAAAAAAACTTTGCAAGAGGAAGAAAATAATCTAGTACTTACAGCTAGTACTACCTCGGGTTGTTTACTAAACAAAGTCAATAAGTAAAACACGTAGGGAGCAGTAAAATTTTAAAACCTGCATATATAGCCACATATCCCCTTGTTTTTAGTTCAAATAAAGTCAACACAAAAAACAGAAAAAATTCACTGGACCAGTTGCAGCTTAAAATCTACGGAATCCATGCACCTTCGTCCAGATCTCGTGACGATATGGTCCATTCAAACCATGTTCACGGAGCCCGTTACGCTTCCCTACAAAACCCCACCATGGAGCTGCAGCAACACACGCAGCTCGCTGTATACTCTCGAACAGTCAGGGCGCCCCTAAGACCATTGGTAAGCAATGGCCTCCCACACCATCTTCCTGCCCTTCCTCCTCCTGCTGCCTTTCCTCTTCGCCTTCGCCGCCGCCGCGGACGACGTCGCGCAAGGCCCGACACCCCCGGACCAGGCCATCAACCTGACGCGTATCCTGGTGAAGGGCGAGCAGTACACGACGCTGCTCCGCCTGCTGAATTCCACGCGCGTGAACGAGCAGCTCGTCAACCAGCTGAACACGACGTACGACGGGCTGACCTTCTTCGCGCCGACGGACAGCGCGTTCGCGAAGCTCCGTCCGGGCGCGCTGAACGCGCTGAGCGACGAGCAGCGGGTGCAGCTGGCGCTGTACCACGTCCTGCCGCGGTACTACAGCCTGGAGACGTTACAGACGGCCAGCAACCCGCTGCGCACCGAGGCGTCGGGCCCCGGCGGCGCGTACAGCGTCAACGTCACCGCCAGCACGGAGAACAGCCTCGTCAACGTGTCCACGGGCGTCGCGCCGCCCGTGCCCGTCGGCAACACGCTCCTCGCCGAGTTCCCGCTTGCCGTGTATTCCGTCGATGACGTGCTCCTGCCCGAGCAGCTGTTCGGCGGCAAGGGTACTGGCGAGGCGGCCGCGCCGGCGCCGGCCCAGCAGGGTGGTGGGAGTGGGAAGGACGCGGCGGCGCCAAGGAGGAAGGGCGCCGTCGACCCGAAGAGCGACGTGGCAGCGGAGCCGGCGGCAGCTGGCGCGGAGGGAGACGACGACGCGACGGAGAGTGCCAACGCTGCGGCAGGAGCAGGAAGAGGGATTACGGTCGCTGCGGCTTTGGCTCTCATGGCCGCCGTCAACATAGTCATCGCCTGAGAGAATCGCGTGCTCCTCGATGAATCTGTGTCCCTTGATTATGTGATTTCTCGTTCGCTGCCGTCTTCTATCGATTTCTCAATCATTTGATAATATTCATGGCTTGGTAATGATATGTAATCATGTGTATTTCATCTCGTTGAATATAGGATTCACTTGTACAAGATACTATGTACAGATCATTCGATCATTTGTTCCATCGATCACGTACGCTTTGATTTATTGCTTGTGTATGGAGTATATGGACCAATACATCGAAGAACATTTATGGCCCGGCCGTATGTAACTCCGCATAACGCTTTTCATTTCCTTTCAGTTACTTCGTCATCTATCGAACCTACCATACACATGCGTACATGACGGTTGCGCTGCCGCAGTCACCACATCGTCCAAACGTGGCATAGCTTGCTACTGCTCCGTCTTATTTAAAAATTTTGTGAAAATATAATATATTTTATTACGAATTGTTTTATGATTAGAAATATTTTAAGTATGACTTATTTGTTTTTATATTTGCAAAAAAAAATTGAATAAAACGAGTGGTTAAACATAGTTTCTGAAAGTAAAAAAAATAATCTTTTTATGAGACGACGGTAGTACCTCTGTCCCGATAGAAGTTTATTTGTAGGTTTTGTTAACTACGATTTTGACCAATTATTTTGATATATTTAGTTAATTTTAAAAATATATATTATATATATTATGAGAGTATTTTTTTTGATAAATTTTAAAGTATAAATATTAGATTTTTAAATTTAACTGAATTTATAAAAATCATTGATGAAAATGGTAGTCAACAAAGAGGACCACGAGCGCGTAGCACGCAAAGCGACGAACGGACCGCTGCACTGCCGCCATCGATCGCTCGAGCCACGCCATTTGCCATGCACGCCATGCAAGCTAGCAGCCATTGCATCCATGCATACGCTGAGCTAGCGACGAGTCTCGGCGAAGTCTCTTGTTCTCTCTACCTGCTACTGCGAGTACTAGATGGCCGAGCATGCATGAGTCCAGCCAGCCGGACGGGTAAGCGGACGCAATCACCGGCGGGGCTCGACTGTTTTGGCACGTCCTCAAGTGCATGCCACAAACAGTGTTACTTCAGTTGATTGCGGTTGTCCCTGGCGTCAAATACAGCACTCAGTTTTGTCTATCCGAAACAAACGACTCAATTATAATGCCGGATATTATGCGATCTAGGCTTCAAGATTATAATCATCCTGCTGTAGCCTATTTCAGCCTATAACCTTTTGTTATTCAAACCAATAACATGCTATATATATATAGCTTAGAGGTCCTGTTTGACATAGCTTATTTTTAACTTATTCATAGAAATAAGTAAAAGCTATGTCAAACAATATAATTATTTCACAGCTTATTAGTTCAGTAGCTTCTCAAAATAAATTAAAAAAGAGCTTATTTTTCAGCTGATTTTTACCAGCTGTAAAACTAAGCTGCTTTTTTTAACAAGTTACAGTTGTGCCAAACAAAGCCATAATCTAACTCGCAAGACAACCTCACCAGGATATTGTACTCTAGTTTTATTTGCCAACTTAAATAATTCAACAGAACTCCCACAAGTTTTGAAATATTGTCAACAACGTTGACTTTTAGTGTTACATTCCATCATTCAAATTATTCAAAAAAATGATAAATAGCATATATGTTGTTATAATGTGCATTATCATTAAAGGTGTTTGAAAAACAACTAATAATTTTATACATTTGAATGAATTTTTATTTAAGAGGAATTGTGAAAAGTGACATTAAAAGTCAGCGGTGACACTATTTTAAAATCGAAAGGAATAATAAGATAGTGATGTATCTTTTCTTTTATTTTCTATTTTTGTAAATTTGAAAAATCGCATCGAGTTACTCGAGTTCCATTTTTATATTGTTTTGAAGAAAAATATCAGTAACTTGTTATAATTTGATACTCTCAGTTTCCTGCAAGTTCATGTTCAGATGCATCTATATAAACTCTCAGAGAACCGGCCCGTCGTTTGTCTGGGCCGGAAGGTCCTCACGGAGACGAAAGGAAACAACGGCGGCCCAGATCACACGCAGTTTTCTACTACGGGGTTTCAGGAGCAAAAGTGTGCCAGGCCTAACGAAGGCCCCATGACCAGTTAAATTAGCTGAAACTAAGTTATCAGTTCAAGACTAATTCTATCCCCCGCCCTGTTTAAGATTTACAAGATATACGCCACGAGCCGGTTCGTGGACGTGGATGATTTTCGACAAAATGTTTGTAGCCACTCATTCAAATGCCAAGCCAGTTTGTCTCTTGTGGGTGGATAGGACCGAAACCAACTAATAGCGGATTTGAATTGGGGTACCTGTTTTTTTTTTTTTTTTTGTCAATATAAAACCACCTGGTACGTCCTGGCTGGTTGAGATTTCTGTCCCTCGTGCGTGTGGCTTCAGTTATAGTCCGTCCGATTTTAAATTATTAACACCGACTGATTTTTAATTTTAATTTTAATTATTCGTTTTATTAAAAAATGTTTTTAAATGTGTAAAATTATTAGTTACAAATTTAATAATAAATTAAATTATAACAAAAATTTTATATTTAAACAATTTTATTTTGAATAAAACAAATGATCAAAGTTGACGTTAAAAAGTCAATGATGTTAATATTTATAAAATCGGATGTGATAATTTATTTTTAATTTTGTGGTACCACAGGGAACTGGTAACTGATGACGGAATTGGTCGTGTACTCGTTTGTCGATTGCTTGCAAAGACCACAACGGAACAGATCGTGTGCCTTCAAGAAACGGAAAGAACTGCACACTGCAACTGAAGCGTGCAAGTCACACAAGTCCAATCAATGGTTTGGAAAGCAGTAACGAACGCATTAGTTAAACTCCAAACCAATAAGACTCATTTCTTAA
>BCLG01001749.1:23344-59127 GCA_001602295.1 Zoysia matrella
TTCTTTTACCTTTGCATACTTTAGCTTCCTGAAGAAAAGAGATTGGATTTCCTTAAGACTATTGCTTCAAGTTCACAATATGCTACAGCACAGGATTCACGTCTGCTTCTTCCGCATGTTGTTCAGTTGCTCAAGGTTAGTACAAACAGGGATTAACTATTTCCTTCGATCACATAAAGTTTGGTTTTGATGTTATTTTATACACTTTTAAACATCATGCTTATTATTTATGTTGCAGAAATACATGCCTGGCAAAAAGGTGGAAGATATCAACCATAATTATGTTGAGTCCTTGCTGTACACTTTTCACCATTTGGCCCACAAGGTTAGACAACTGAAAGATTGGCTATCTGTTGTGAAATACATTTTATTTTTCATGCACTTGCTGACCATTCGTAATACAGACTCCGAACACAACGAACAGTCTCTGTGGCTATAAGATTGTTACTGGGCAGCCATCAGATAGACTTGGAGAGGATTTCTCGGAGCATTACAAAGATTTTACAGAGAGGTAGCTCACAGTTATTCATTTCAAACAGGTTTCCTTGTATTTTGATATCTAAATTTTGTCACTCGTTTGAAAGATTAGCTGAATGAGCTATGCTAGTAATCAGTTCCAAACTTCCAATTACTTGCTTCATATTAATCTTTCCTTTTTAATCCTTCTATCCTCTGTTAAGTTCCAGTTAATCGAACCATTTCCAGCTTCATCCCTCCTTGACAGTAGTGCATAGTATCTGCTCTTAAGATTAAAATATATAATCATGTTAAAAAGAGGGAACTCCCCAGATGGGATGCCTTACTGTGTTTTGGTCGTTTGGCATCAACTCCTCTAGATAAATGTAACTCTAAGAGCTTGTTGATCTACGAGTAGATTCTAAGAATACATGAGAATCACCTGTGTAGAGTGGTATCAGTGGCAACAACACAACATCACCTGCTTTTGCTGACAAAAAATGTTTGCATTTGGGATTCTAGCTCTGGTTTAGATCCAACAAGTGGTACGCAATTTTGAAGTCGAGGAAGCCAACTATTTATCAGTAAAATCTTAATTCGAGTGGAAACTTTTGTTTGTGATAGGAGTGTATTTTTGGAGACCTGAGAACAAATATGAGGCCACTATCATGAATATCATAATGGTGCTTACATTTCCTCTACTAGAGCATTGGATGGAGCATACGAAAATACATCTTAGGCCCGATTTTCATGTGTTGATATGTAATCACCATTTTTCAAAAAATAAGGAGTGTTCATATTTGTATTGATGATTTTTGTGCTCTCCCAAATTCTGTTATTTTGTAGATTCTTATTACTGAAAATTTGCAGGTTAACTGGAACGGAAGAGACAGTTAGAGCTGCCTCCAAGAGGCTAACTCAGGGAATGGCAGATTTCAACAAGGTGATATCTTCAGCAAAGACTGAAGAGGAGAAGACTAAAATTGTAAGTTGTCATATAGAATCAACAATAGTATGATTGACCAATTTTCCATTTTTCCTTCAAGAACTATCTACTATCTGAAGCTAAAAAATTTGCCCTGTCCATTCTTGTTGTCATATTTGTATTATGTAACCCTTCATCCTGCCAATTGAGATTGAATGCGTTTGCAGAAATCTGATCAGCAGAAATCTACAATGACAATGAGGGCATATAACAACATATTGGCAATGTCGCAGGTGCATTCTCTGTCTTATGTGGGCAAATTTATTTGTTTCAGGGCTAATACTGTTCAAATAGTTCAGCATTTGGCTTAGCTCAAGTATACTTCTGCTATGTCATATTCCTGTTGTTGACATGTCAGAGTGAACCATATCGAGCTTTAATTGCAAAACTCAATTGCACTAAACCAAATTGAACCAGTAAGAAATAATATTCCAAGATGATGGTCATATTTCTAAACTTGTAGAAAGCATGTTTGGCAGTTAATGTTTGGCTCATTTCTGTATTCCTTCCATGCTCACTGCTGGAGCCTGATATGGTGTATATTTGCATCTGTCAGAGGAAACTAACTTTCTGTTACATTGTCTAAATTTATCTTCCTTTTAGCCACTGCATGGGAAGTCTCCTTCATTCATTGGCGATAAGAAAATCACTCTTTCATGGATGGATCAGCCAAAGAAACCAGTAGCTACGACTGCAGGGTTGAATACTAACTACTTAGTGTTTCTACATTTACCAAATATTCATCTGCATTTCTTTCTTACTAATTTCTGCTATGTGGATCATTTAGATTGAAGAGGCCCCAACCTGCTACGAACGGAAATGGCCCTACAAAGAAGGGACGAGGAGGAATGCAGAATCAGCTCGTAAACAGAGCTTTTGAAGGATTGTCTCGTGGTGGTGGTAGAGGCAGTGGAAGAGGGGTCCGTGGCCGGGGCTGGGGAGGCCGAGGAAGAGGATGGGGCTACCGCTAAGATCAACTAGGATGTTATCCAAGTTGATGGATTAGGATCAGCTTTCTGCTTCCTTTTGATGAGAGTACTACGGGAATTTACTTCTTGTATACTTTGTTGGAGTTGGCTCGTCTGTATGCAGCAAGGGTTGGGATGTATGGTCCTTCAAGGTCAACTGCTCAGTGCTTAATTTCTTGTCGGAAGCTCGTACAAAGGATGCCCGGAACGTGGACGATCTGTGAAGCTTAGCTGCTCATATACCCACAGCGGTGTCCTTTGACACCCAGATCGTTTGTTAGTTTACTAATTTTATCTAAATTGTTTGATGAACTGAACTGTTAGAAGTTGTTATTAGATTATGTATTATTCAATTTTTCACATAGTTGAAAGTACACATGCATTTTTAACGCTGATCTTGATTATATTCAATTTTGTCAGTCAAGCGTGTTCATTGCATTATATCAGTGCGGTTCATTTTTCTCATGTATTTTAATTAAATTGAACGTGTTCTAGTCTAGCTGTGAGTTCGAGCAGGTAGTTTTGTGGACATCTTTGCAGATCTATTTTTTTGTTGCTGTTCGTGATTTTTCTGGCGAAAGAAGTAACGAAGATCATGGTTGTTCATTTTTGCGTAATTATTTTTCATTTAATTGCTTTGTGGTACAATAGGAAACAGAAAACCTCGAGCACTCTGTATGTCCTCTGCCCCTGCGGTATGGTTCCATTGACGGCCCAATTCTGTGGGACAATTCAGCACAAGCTGCTACTAAACGATGGCATCCACGGAAGGTCTTAGCGGAGCATCTAGACATGGTTAACTACTTAGCTCATCGGTCTTTATCTTTATCATGTATTTTTTAGTTTTTCATTTTTGATAACAGAAAGAGATAGGGAAAAAAAGCAATGTTGCCTCTGGATTTGGAAAAATAGTAGGACACCTGAATTTCTTCTGTTCAAATTTCAACATCAGCACATGCCACGGTTGTCCACTATTGGGAGAAATTTAAGATTTTGAATTTTGAAATTCTAAAAAAATTGGACAAACGTGACCTGCATTGATTTTGATATTTGAAATTTCAAATGTTAAATTTGAAATTACAATTTTAAAATTTATATTACTCCTAGTGGTGGGCAAGCTTTTCGTGTGTCGATTATGAATTTAAATTTGAAATGACAAATTTGAAATTTTAACCACTTAATTTCAAATTTAAAATTTGAGTAAGGTGTTCATCCTATTCTCCGGACAGGGGCAAAATTGTCCTTTACATGTATCTTTCCCTTTAAAAAAATAAAACATGGTAATACATGGTAGGGGCAAAGACTGATGAGCCAAGTGCTTAACCATGGTTTTTTCTGGGTGCACCGCTTACTAATGATTTTCTATGGATGCCTTCTTTTAATACTAACCTGTGCTGAACTGTCCCAATTATCTGTATATGTTTCGCGCAACTTTCATCCATTACAGATCAAGTTGGAGGAAGAACATAAGGGTTCACCGTACCTGGTCCGATATCACTAGCAGACTGCCTTTTGTTTCAAAAAATTTAAAATTTTATAAAATTTTGGAGGTGGATGTAGGTAAAATAATTTACGTGTGGGTGTAGATTTATTTTATTGGTATATTATTAGAGTACTATCTCTTTCCTTAAATTAAAGAGGTCAATGTAGATGTTATATTTGACTCTTCAATTTATTTAAAAACATTGTAAAAATATTATTTATTTTATTGTGATTAGTTTTATCATAAGAGATAGTTTGAATATAACTAATTTGCTTTTATATTTATAATTGTTTTAATAAAATGATCTGTCAAACATGATGCATCAAAAATAAAAATATCAAAAATTTAGAAACAGAAGAAGTAGCGACTTATAGGCGTTGTGATGTCCGCTGTATACTTCTTACATTCTTATTCTTAAATTGATGTCGCCGTTTATTTTTACAATTAACTTTGACTATTTATTTTATTTAAAAAATTTGTTCGAATATATAAAATTTTTAAGTTGTGATTCAAATAACTATAAGGCCGTTTGGATCCCTTCATTTTGAATAAATTGAAATCTACGTAATGAGTTAGACTATTTAGCTTAAAATTTGAGATTTCACAACTTTTACCACTCACAAATAAGCATATCTCAAATTAATAGAGTGGGAGATGAAAATGAATTTTATAGACTATTATGCTACAATTTTATTCTTCAACTTATAACATATTTTTCAACTCACTTCTCTACAATAAAAATGCAACATATATAAGTATATCTCTTATATGATTAACAATAAATATACAAATATATTTCATATACAACTATATTAACTTAATTAATTTATGTTTAAATTGTAATTTTTAAAATGAATTCAATTCTAAAGATACAAACGGACCCTAATAATAAATCAAATTATATCAAAATTTTTTGTAAAAACAAATGATCAAAATTGAATTTAAAAATTAACGACGACATTAATTAAAAAACGGAGAGAGTACATTTTAGCATACCTTTGCTCCTTCTCGTGTATGATGTGATGTCCTAAGAAGGAATAATTTCATCTATACCCATTACTTTAGTTGCACTTAATGATATTTAGGACCAAACCTCACATATTAACTAGTTTGATAGTATATATGAAAAATGCACTCAAAGTGATAGTATAAAGTGATAATATAGATGCAAATAGCCTCTAAGAAGAAAACAGTGGAAGTAATAGTCCACTGAACATCACTTTTTCCATGAGTGTACATCGAAAAATATTTACAGAGGATATTCCTCCACTTAAGCACAACACAACAAAAACCTATGGGACTCTCGGGAGCCTTCGGCAAGCCTAGAGCTTCTCAAGATCCGACCTCTACGTTGGTTGTTAGGAACTATCTTGCAACTATCCACTACCTCTCCCCAGTAGGCTTAAGGTCCGTATCAGTGAAACGGAGGTCATGTTTTTACTGAAACTTTGTCCTCGCCATCAGCTACAGGCTCTGGTGCATCTACCGCAGCGCTGCTTGGTGTTGGAGCAACTTCCACGGCATCGATCTTCATCGAAGACGGGTCATCATCTTCCTTGTCGTTTTGGCATTCTTCTTTGCTCTTGTCAGAGCCCTTTCTGCTGAACACGCTCTTCAGGTTATGAGCGGTCTTGCTTCCAGCGTGTTTCACAATATGCACAGCCTTCTTCCTCAAATGCCGTTTCGTCGGACTGTCCAGCTCCTCTCTCTCAGGGCTCGAGTACTGATCATCTGCTCCTTTCTGCGTTTTGATGTTCCCAGGATCTTGATCGACCACGTATGTTACTGAAACCCTGCTTTCTCCGACCGGCTGAATGTTGGGGTGAGGCGTAACACATGTAGGAGCTTCATCGTCGTTCTCTTTCTTTGAGCTCCGGTTCAGCACAGCTCCAGCTAGTTTGCCCAGACCCTTTTTGACCTTGCGGAGATGACGATGCCGCGTTTTACCATTGCCAGGTTCCTCGTTGCTGGAGTCGCTTCTCTGAGACCCTGACACTGATGACCTTGGGCTATCGCTGCAAGCATCGTTCTCCCGTTGGATTTTCGAATCCTGGCACCGAGGACGTCCTTTACGAGGCTCCCATGTACCGGTAACATCACTGCCTGGTCGATGCACCCAAACTTCAGCCTTCTCCAATCCTTCAATACCAACCGGTTCATATTCATCCGTCATGTTTCGAAATTCTTCAGGTGATTCACTTTCGTTATTGGGCCTTGATGAAGAACTGGACCTAGGTGTGCTAGCTTTGCCCGTCTTGGGTGTTTCACATTGCTCCACTTCATCATTAAGAACCTGCAAAGCACGATGCACATCATATCTATGTATTTCACATTTGGACAAGTGGTAAGTGCGTGATGGTCATCAGCTGATCTTCTATTGTAATTCAGTATGCCATGCAACCAAAAGGGAAAAAAAAAAAAACTTGGATGCCAATCAGTCAGT
Organism: Zoysia matrella; assembly: GCA_001602295.1. Classification (NCBI taxonomy): domain Eukaryota; kingdom Viridiplantae; phylum Streptophyta; class Magnoliopsida; order Poales; family Poaceae; genus Zoysia; species Zoysia matrella. The sequence continues at coordinate 29,680 of BCLG01001749.1, forward strand.
CCCACCCAGGAAACTTCTTGATCACCAGGAGAGAGTAAAAATAGATCCATAACTTACCTTTTCGTTTTCATCTTCAAGTACCGTTACAGCAATGTGAATCCTCCCTGTCCTTATATTCTTTAGTGCCATCCATATATCATGCCGTTGTCCACCTCTCAATTTATTGATGCTTATGGAACAATCACTAGAAAGTGAGCAAGAAATAAGTTTTAGCTGTACTTCAAAGGCTGAAATGATTGGAATGCTTGGCGCTTGCCAAACAAAAATCTGAGTAAAGAGACTAACCCAAGAGAATCATCAAAAATAGGATCTTTGTCTCGGACTTGAAGAGAAAGAAGATTTACTGCTTCCCATGAAGTTATCGGTATTTTAAACTCCTCGAGCCATTTTGGGTTAAGAGTTTTCTTATGGATCTTTGTCTGAAAACGGTAGGGTCCAAGATGGCCTTTCACATACGGGTCAGCTAGTCCTGCATATGCATCCAACAATAAGCATTTGGCTGAACAATATTCAAGTGTAGAAGTCCATAAAGTTCAATAGTGATTCGGACCCTTAAAATTTTTCTGAATATACACATACCGTTTGGATCAGATGGCTTCATCTCCACACCTTCCAAGATCTCTACCTTCGCATGTGCAATAGGCGGGTTCTCATCAATACTAAACCAATTCTCTGGTATATATATTGGTATAAGAAATTAGAATAATCAGATATTTACAGAAGAGGAAAGTTTAAAGAACTACTGTGGCAGAAAGGGAAGCTGTTTGATGAACCTTGCAAGTACATTGACTAAACTAAGGGCATTAAAACTATGGTAGTATGACTAAACTCGTTCAAGTTAGTAGAAGAAACTGCTAATATCGATTCAGAGATAACTAACAGGAAAAGTTTTTAAAAGGTAGTGCAAACAGAACAAACAGGTAAAAGCTAAAAATTGTTTTGCTGCACGTATATGAAAATCACCTGTCGACTCAGCAGCAAACTTTTCCAGATCAATAACCAGCATGTTAGGCTGCAAAAAATATTTATAAGAAATTATTGAGTGTTCAGCTATAAGAGATTGTCCTAGAAAATGTTACCTAATTCCTAATGGAATGCCCACACCATGCAAAGCAATAATCCATGGCAGGCATGCTATACAAAAATTGAAGTGAGACTGTAAATTCTAGGTACACAAGCCCATTAAATATTCTATTTCCATTCATTGTTTGACAATCCACTGACAAAAGCACATGAAGTATATCCAATCAAAACCAATGACTACCCTCAACACAACTTAGAATTTTAATAATAGATAACATGCTTGCTTTCAGGATGGATGACTTCACAGATCTAACCTCAACAAGGGTCTGTCCGAAGGCAACATCCAACATTCTGTCCTGCAAAATTGAAGCAAAATAAAAACATTAGTGACCAAAATGACAATTTATGTGTGTAGCAGGAAGTATACTACAACATGCACACTTACAAGCCACCCTGAAATTCCTGGAAGTTCAGTTACATCAAGCCCGTGACTGAATAAAGGTTTCACTGTCATTTGGAAGTACGGAGGCTCAACAAAGCAAACTCTTACACGCCCGATGAATGGCCACTCTTCGAGAAACTTCACACCTACCAGAACCTGCACGTAAGCACTTGACATTCTAGTAAGTATAACACTCTGAAACACATGCTATCTCATTATCCAAAAAACAAACATAAAATTCTCCAAAAAATATTTATAAGTTACTGTGGCACATTAGCGTTCTATTTTGTTCACATATGCTATCTCATTATCTGAAAAGCAATCAAAAAATTCCATAAATTATTTCATTTTCTTCGAGTGGACTCAATGTCACTTGCCCAACAATCATTTTCTCTTAAAACTATATGCAGCTTCGATCCATTGCAGTGTTTAATAATAATAATGGGTAATTAGCTAGTTTGCTAACCATTAAGTACTCAATATCTAAAGGAATATTACTCGCTCCTAAAATAAGAAGATTAGAGTAATGAAGCGCTACCTTTCCTTCAATATGCATCCCAGTTATATGCATAATTGTTGTAATGCCAAATCCTAATCTCTTCCTTAGTTGCACAGACATTCTTGCATCCATATCATCGGCTGAAAGGAAGTTGATCCCTAACTCCAGAACCTGGCACACATTTATTGAAATTTGTCGTTTCATGGTTCACAGAGCAGGAAAAGGACCTCAGGATATAAAAGTGCCATACACATTACTCACCAAATGGTCATCATCAGTAGATTGGTTTACAACCCTAATATCTGTAAACATCGGTGGGTTCCTACCTAAGTAAAGGCTTTCAATAGCTGCTTTCTTCTGCAAATGCAATATGTGTCGAAATTTGAATCAGGTACATATCTATCACTGAAAATAATATGCAATAAGCCTGGAAACTGGCAGAAGATTATTCTTTTGCTTCTGATGAACTTTAAAGAAAACAAGTCTCAAGTGACACATGGCATACAATAAACGGTAGCTAATCAGTAATAGTAGCTCCGAAAAACTGTATACTTACTGCTGTCCAGGGTTTGAACTTCTCCAGAAACCACGGGAATATGGGCAAAAGAAACTGCTGGGATGCGACCCTCTCCATGCAAACTGGCCAGATCTTTTCCACAGCATAATTTAACCACCTGACTGTCTCTGCATCAGAGAGAAGCTGATCCAAGAGTAAAGTTAGCTAGAATTAGACAAAGGAAAACATCAACACAAAAGCTGAATACCAAAATACGCGAAGAAAGTGTGTAAAATACCTTTCTCTGATTGGCACCTTTCCTTTCCTCATATTGTAGCCGCCTCCGTAGTCTCATCGTGTACCGTTCATTCACCTAGAAATACAATGATGTCACCACGAGGTAGTCTGAAGAATTGAAAACTTGATGGTGATCGGGCATTGAATACTTTAGTGCATTGGATTATGAAATACATTGCCGCTGGTGAGTACATTTTCGAATTTAGTTTGTAAGAATTGGTTAGCGTGGTTGTCACACGATCAAAACAGCAGCCTTGACATCCTCTCTAAAGAGGAACGATTTTCCATTAATGAACTTAACTGCTCCAACCTTAACAACTCTGTACCTGAACAACTGTTGCACTAGTAAAACGGAACTTTAGTGACTAAGGGCACTCCCAATGTAAGATTTCATAGATTGTTTCTAAGAGTAATAAATTGTGTTAGACTCAATCCTCTTCAATGCATAGTTTTTATAATGGTTTTTATATAAATTAAAATTTAATGAGCTCTTATATATTTTATAAAAGAGAATTGTGTCATAGAAACTAGTAGAGTCTTTCCAATGCATATTTTATAGTTTCTTAATGCTTTGGTTTTAGTGAAGAGGTAGTTTTTTATGTAGAAATAGTTTTTTCATCTTTTATTCTCTTTCTTTATTAACTCCTTTGTCATATAAACAGCGATAAAAACTACTATTAATGCACTATTGGAAGTGTCCTAAGCATGTACTTATATGCATTCTCCAGATGCACCAAACTGGTTTCTGTAGTACTTTCCATGTGCTTCACCCATTCCCAGGTCCAGCACATGCCGTCCCAACCTTTTGAATTTCCCCCCGTAAAATACACGGTGTAAAAGAGTACGGAGTGTGCAGCATCCTCCCATTGACGAAACAGAAGAAAATGTGGAGCATATCCCAACTTAAATTCGATAGCGGCCCGTTCTTATCGGTACGCGTCACGGCGGCCTTCCGGTCAAAAGTGACGCCTCCATGAGAACGCGAGGACAGAGACGGAAACGGCACCAAACCCACCGAAGCAGGCAATGCGGTTTTCAAAATCCAGGAAACGAAAACGAAAGACTAGAAATGAACTGCGGTACAGACTACAGAGGCGATCGGGCTCCCAGTTGCGGAATGAACCTGTGCGCGAGCTTGGATTTCAGTCAGACTCGCGGCGGAAACTCGAAGGTTCGCTCGCAGGCGATGTAACAGTACACGGAGGTGGTGGGGGAAGAGTTGACCAGTTCCCGGCAGCCAGGCACGGGGGAGAGGAGAGAGGAGGGCACTCACCGCGAAGATGTAGAGCAGCGCGACGAGGTGGATCGCCGGGTGCGCCCATCCTGCGGCGGCGGCGGCCCAGAGCGCGAGCAGCACGAGCGCGGCGTGGTGCACCACGGTCACCTCCGTGATGTCCATGGCGTCCTCCTACCTCCCCTCCTCTCTGTCAGGTGTCGATGGAGGCGAACCGAGCGCAGGGGACAGAGGAAATCTCAGGGGGGAGGGGGACAACAAGCAGGATGTCGGCGGCACGGGACGGGACGGGTAGGCTAGTACTCCTATAAAATAACCGGCGGCGCGGCGGCCGACGCGGATGAGGAGGTGAGGGCAATCATCGCCATCGGCTGCACCGCCCTGCTCCGTTTCGGGGGCGCGCTGCGTGCTGGCGCTGGCGTGGCGCGGGCGCGGGGGAACGTGGCGGCCGTTGGGCTCGGAGCATGGGGCGCGTGGCGCGGGCGTCGATGCCGTGCGAGTTCGTTTCGCTCGGGCCGAGAGAAGGGGGCGGTGGCCGGTGGACGACGATGGGACGGGGGTTTTGATGGGCGCACGCGGCGACGGGATGGGGATGGGACGCCGCGGGCCTCAGGTCTTCCGTTTCCTCCCCGGCTAAGCATCGGGCTGCCGCGGGTGCTGCTGATGTAGGCGTTGGACTTGGACGGGTCGGGCGCGGACAAAGCAGGAGGGCGGCGTGGCGGCTCGGTAAAACGAGAGTTGCTTCCACGCGGGACGACGGGTGGGATACGGGAGAGGGGACGCGTTCGGCGTTCCAGTTCAAGGCCACGAGGAGTTCTTGCTTCAAACAAGGCACGCGGTGGGACGGTCCAGGTCCAAGATTTGACATCGGAATGGAATCCTACCTCACGGTGGAGGCTCACCTGCTCCTCCTGCGAATTCGGTTTGGACTTCTACACATGCCGCGCCGTCGTCACAAACTCACGTCGGCCACGAACGCGGGAGGACTGCTTATAACTGGGCGATGGGGCCAGGTTACAGGCCGTTAAGGAATGACGGGTCATTAATGATAACTGGGCAGAAACAGGCCGTACTTACGAAGCAAGCGGCCCAATTACATCGAAAGCGTTTGAAAATAGGAGGAGATGGGAATCGAACTTGAGATCTGGTACAAGATATTGGGCGTCTCTGATTGAGTGTAAGCTTTGTTGCGGTCTCTGCTCAAATGCTGCGACTGTGTGTGACTGACACTGACACACAAATCCTATTCGGCTACTTCTGTTTCTCAGTTTCTATTTAACCATCTCTTGTTTCCTCTTAATTTCTATATCGTTCAAAACAGGTTCATCAGTAAATGGGTTAGAGCGCGTTGGCATGTAGGAGTACCATGCATGACAGAGATCTATCTCAAGGTCACTCTTTGGCACTTCAGGAACCACAATCCTATCTCGATCTAGCTAGTGTTGCATACACAAATATTCAGAGTGGCTGGCACACAAGAAAGAGGATCGCATAAAGTTTATCCGAATGTGTTTAACACACCTTATTCAGTTTCGTCTTCAATTTCATTCTTCCTTGGATATATCCCCTGACTGATTTTTTTTTTTTACCAGCATTATCATTGTCACCATGGGAGTAGAAGCAGATCATCCTTGGGTCAGACCAATTCTTCTTCAGCACGGGCACGGGGCACGTACAAAAGTTTCCCATCTTTTCGATGCTGACTGGCTTCAGAAGATAGTCGCATGCCTCGCATTTTACTCCTTTCAGCATTGACTCCGTCTGATGGTTCGTAGATTGCACGGCCTGACAATAAAAATGCTCCTTGGAACGCTCCTCGTGGAAGCATACCCTTGCACCATAGGCCATATAGAGGGGCAGCCCGCTCTATGTTCCATGTTGCAGGGACCACCGGCGCCACACTGGCCCCCGCGTGCGGCACAGGATCTTGATTCACTCCTCGTCATCCTCAGGGTCGACGCCCTCTCGCTCCTGGCCAAGTCGGACACCTCGTCTTCCAATGTTTTCATGTCTTTGTGCGGGTGGTCTTATAAAATTTTATGAGACCTAGATCCTATAAGAATCTATAATATTTATATTAGTGTCACTCATTAAAAGTTCTAATCTCAATTTTCAACTAACCACGTCATCTTTTTTTTTTTACCGTTGGATCTTTAGCAAAACTGCATCTGGACCGTTGATCTCTCGTCTTCCTAACCTCACCTCCCCACCGCGCTCCACCGCATCCTCACCCACTTTCCACCGCGCCGAATCCTCGCGTCCCCTCCCGTGCCGCGGCGACTCCCCTCCCCCTCCGTGCTGCCTCCATCCCCACACTACCTTCAGCCTCACCGTTGGATCTATTAAATTTCTTTCAAGAAAGGGGTCAGCAGGGAAACTTGTTCCAGACATACTTCCAGCTCTCTAACTAATTTGTTTCATAAATAATATTTTCCATCTATATATACAATTTACTGTACATACTATTTCATTAGAAATATAACAAAAAATGGAAAAAAAAAAGAACACGTTATTAGCCTGAAAACCACACTTGAGCAGCCTAAAATGTACGCTTGACAGACCGAAAATCCACGATGCAACAAGGAGAAGACATCCCAACTCCATTGTGGTCCTAACTTTCAGCGACGATTCCTAGACAAGAAGTGCCACGAGCAAGCGAATGCCAGGCCCAGGAGAATTGGGCGTCTGTGACCGAGTGTGAGCTCGCTGCGGTCTCTGCTCCTCAAACACTGCAGCTTTGTGTAGCAGACACACCGATCCTTCCTCGGCTACCTTTGCTTCCAGTTTTTATTTAACAATTTCTTGCTTCTTAGTGTTGGAATATTTGGGCTTGGCACTTTATTTCTTAATTTAATTTTAAGGCTCACTTTGAATGGTAGGGTGACTAAAATCTTTAGTCTCATATGAATAGTTAAAGAGTTGAAAAAGAGAAGGAGGTGGAGCTGAGCCATGCCGTGCCATGCGCGGTGAGTTACGCGTGTTTTTGCGTAACTTGTGACTTGTGACTTGCATGTTAAAGCAGAAGTTCTTATTGCACTGCGTTAATTTTGACTCAATTAAAACGGTAATTAATTTTGTCGTTTTTGAAAATTGAATTGATCCAATTAAAATGACAGCTTAAATATAGATGTCACTAATAACTGACGTATTAATTAGAGGACCATACTGGTCATTTATTCACTCGCAATAAAGTTGATTCAGTGCACTGTGGCTATAAAAAGTGCTCCTCTTTCATTCTAAAATTTTACCACAGAATTCTACTGCTATTGCTGCACCTTTCGCATTCTCCTCGTAAGTCTTTGCGCGAACATAACTTACGAGAGCAGACCTTTATAACCTCGTCCAACTGCGACACCTGCACGGGTAAGCGAGTGATCATCTAGGCGACTGTTCCTTTTCGTTCGACTACTTTTTACTATTTTTAGAAGGATATTCGTGGGACTGCACTGCTTCAATTCTTTCTGCACCAATTATGTTCGAATACTTAAGCAGTTAAATATGTCGACAGTTAGAAACAGCACTGCCGATGCTTAAGGGTATAACCTGATTTTTCTCTATTTATTTGTCGTGTTTTTCTGTTTTTATACAGATTTAATATGAGCATGAGCACATCTTATCTCACAATATTACTCATATTCATTAATAAATTAAGAATTAAAATATACCATAAAATGTCTAAATTTCTAATACTTCATTTCTACATCGTTTCAAATAGGTCATCAGCAGATGGATCAGAGCACGCTGGAATGTACTACTTGTACCATGCAGACAGAGATCTGTCTCAAAGAAGTCGCAAAAAGAAAAAAAATATATATGTTTCTAGGGCACCCGGCACTTCAGGAATCACATCCTATCTAGAGGATGCACGCGCACCCACACTCTACCTAGTGTTGCATACACAAATATTCAGAGTGGCTAGCACACAAGAAAGATGATTGCATATAGTTTATCCAAATGCGTTTAACACACCTCATTCAGTTTCGTCTTCGTTCATATTCTTTCTTGGATACGTCCCATAACTAAACTTTTTTACCCGCGTTATCGCTGTCACCATGGGAGTAGCTACGTAGATCATCCTTGGGTCAGACCGGCTCTTCTTCAGCGCGCGCGCGCGCACAGAAGTTCTCGATCTGCTCGATGCTGACTGGCTTCAGAATGTAATCGGATGCCCCAAGTTTTCGACCCCTTTCATCATTGACTCCATCTGATCGTTCGCAGATTGCCCGACATGACAACAAAAACAAGTCAACCATCTCGGTCGATATAACAGGCGTCGCTAACAAGCACGCTATTCATTTCATACATTTATGTACTCTTTTTCGTTTATGTGCGTTACACATGTCATTTACTCGCTTTTCGAATTAAATGGGTTATACATGTTGCTGAAAAAAAAATGCATGGCACACATTGCAATGTGGCCGCCACAATACTGCAGCGACGTTTATGTTACACGGTCTGTTAAAGAACGGCGGGCCGTGCCTAGGCAAGCTGCGGGATATGGTGCCGGCTCGAGGCACGGCTGTTTATGTTACACGATCCGAAATGGGCCGTGCCGGCCTACCGGCCAACTGTGCTAACAGCTCACATAATCTGAAAATGAGGCAAAATATGAGACCGCCGAATCTGAGGAGTGGGAAGTGAAGTTGCTAACCACTCTACCTCGCTTGTTCGTCTGTTAACCAAAAAAAAACTAAAATCTATTTACACCAAACTACTATCAGACCCTGCCGTGCTAGGCTTTATGCTTGACCTCCGGATCAGACACAGGCCCGATGAGTGGGCCCGGGCTTGTGCCGACTGGGCTGTGCCATTTCTAGATCGTGTCAAAATGGGCAAACCGAATGTCAACCCATTTAGCACGGTCCATATTGACTCAGGGTCCGCAACCTCTCGCCGCCCTCCCGGTCGGACGCATCGTCTTCCAAGGCTTCCATGTCCTTGCGCGTGTTGGGTGCGCTCTGCATCAGGTTGAGCGACCGAGTGCTTTGCCGCCGGGCGCCGGCCATATGGACGTGCTGCAGTCTTCCATCTTGGGGAACCCGCGAGGGACGCGGAGGTCGCTTACGCTGATACAAAACTGATGCCTTCTTTAGTTCTTTAGTTTGAAACGAACGAAAAATATAAAATAAACTGATTTATGTATAGTTTTTGTGAATCTACGTTCTAAAGGAGCCCTGAATTAAACGTAATTTCTATTTGCTTCGACTTTTTGCTATTTCTTAGATTATCAATATTGCTACATGAACATTCTTCTCACTATTGAAAAAAGTAAAGAGAAAAAGAATCGTTTGATGCCAAGTCAATTACTATAATTCACTGAAAGTCACGTGATTTCTGCTAGCGACTGAAATAGCACCTAGCCGCTTACGTTGTTCGTCCAAATGATATTTTTTCGAATCGTGCCATTTCTGTGGTGCTCAAGAAATCGTATAGCATCTGTTTATTCTTTGTGTGCCAGACAGCAGAGCATACTCTCTTCATTCTTTAATTAATATCACCGTTGACTTTTAAATTTAATTTTAGTTTTTTATTTTATTTAATTTTTTTGATAAATTTTATATATTTTGATATAATTTAATTTATTATTAGAGTAATTAAAATTACAACTTAAAATTTTACATATCCAAATTTTTTTAATAAAACAAATAGTCAAAGTTAAATTTAAAAAATCAACGGTAATTAAAAAACAGAGGGAGCATACGGCAAGCAGTAGTGCATAACGAGGTTATTCATTCCAGATTGTTGCACGTCCCAATTGTGTACAGTAATGATTGGGGATTTGAATAAAGTTGCATAACCAAGCTCAGGCCTTTGCCATAGATAGCCTCAAAGTTGACCTAGCGAGCGACGACAAAAAGAACGAATGGGTATAGGTAGATACTCCTCTACCTTTTCAATTTAAAAAAAGTCCATGTGTGATTTATAGTGTGTTTCTTTGTCGTTGAGTCAGGTCTTGCGAAACTAAAGAATTGCTTCTCCTCAATAAATTAAAAGAAAGAAGTTGTTTCTCCTCAATAAATTAAAAGAAAGAGTAAGAGCAGTGGTGCTCCTGACAGGTGGTTCTTCCTTTTCTTTATTTGGGCCAGTGGTGCATAAAAGGATTTTCGGTGGGTCTGGTAACGGAGAGGAGCTCCGACAATAACGTCACAACCAAATTTCTAGTTTTCCAAAAAGATAATGCCCAGCTCGTAAAATCAACTCAACCCTAATTTAAAAAAACTTAGGCCCCTTGGAATGTAGGAATTTCAAATGAATACATTGAAATTTTTAAGGAATAAGTTTAATTTCACAGAAACAGAAAAAGTTTTTGTATTCCAAAGACCCGCTTTGCAACACGATAATTTTCCTGTTTTCTATATTTTTCCTATAAAATTTAATTGATTCCTTTGAAATTCTTGTAATAGAAAAGCCAGCGTTCCAAAGAAGATCTGAATTGCGTATGAATGCTAACCACGGAACCACCTAGGTGAACACAAAAATATTATAGTATTCTACTTTATTTCAAAATAAGTGTTTTTTTAACTTTTAAAATATATGTTTGACCATTTATTTTATTTATTTTTTGAAAATATTATCTATTTTATTACGAAATACTTTATCATTTGAAATACTTTAAGTATGACTTATATATGTTCATATTTTTATTAAAAAAATTAAATAAAATAAATGATCAAACATGATATTCTCTTTTTTTATAATCAGACACAATATTTAAATATAAAAAATGACACTTATTTTGAGACGAAGAGAGTAATTTTGTACAATAAAATTAAATTGACTTATATAAAATTTATTTTGAAATTCCTATGTTTCAAAAGGCTATAAAAAATTTCTATGCTATGCGTAGAGAGAAGCAGACGGATGCATCGTACTGGTAGTACCCAGTAATACTACTGTACTAGCTAACGTCGTTACTCCTCCTATAAATTAATGAAGGGCTTTGTCGTTTTGGCCCACCAAATAATGAGAGCCAATAAACTCTTGCTACGTAATAGGAGTACTAGGGGAGCACCCAGGCGGGAGCAGGCAAGCCGCATCCCACCGGGCGCGGATCGGCCGACGTTGAGGTCATTTTACTGCACTTGCAGTAACGTACATCTCCCGTTCCTTTTGATCTGATGACGATGGTCCCTTCCCACTCATCCATGTCACCGTGTTTAATGGACTCAAGAGCTAACTAAAACTTGTTTTCTCGATTGCAACCGAAGATCACATATACCTATAAGTATTGGTGAAATTTAAACATATTAGTGGAACTTAAACATTAGTGAAATTTAAATATATTTTAATAAATTATATTATGATTATTCATACCATGTAAATTAAATTAAGGGCGTGTTTTGAAATTTTTTAAACGGTTGATCTTCAAAAATCTAAAAAAAAGTTTCTCTAAGTTCCTAAAGTTTCTCAAAATTGTTTCGTTAGTTTACTCGTCAAGCTCTTCCTATAGTTGTTCTCTGATTTATTGCAATCCTCCTAAATTCTTCATACTTTTTTAACTTTTAGACACCATTGTTTATCTTATTAAAAAATTCACAAATATAGAAAAAAAATTAGTCATGACTAAGTATATCTTGTGTTAATATTAGAAATATCAAAATAACTATTGAAAACTTTGAGAACTAACATAACAGCTAGAAAACTTTAAGAATAATTCTGTGGGAATTTACACGAAGACCTCGACAAAACGAACCTAAGAAATAATTTTAGAAAACTTTAAAAACTAAATAAATAATTTGAAGCTAAAGAAAACAATTTTAGTAAACTTTGGGAATCAACGGAACAATTTTAAAAAACTTTAGAAATAACTCGAAGGGCATTTACGAAGAGGTCCACAAGACAAAATTAACGAAATAACTTTAAGAAACTTTAGAAACTTGAGAGAACTTCTTTAATTTTTTTAACATTAACCATTTAAAAAAATTCTAAAACACTGAAAAAGTAGCGAAGCTTAAAAAATATACGCAACCTTAATTTAATTTCTATGCTATGAATAATGATAATATAATTTGTTAAAATATATTTAAATTCTACTAATATTTAAGTTCCACTAATATATTTAAATTTCACTATTACTTATTAGGTGCATGTGATCTCACGTCGGTGTTGCAACAGAAAAAACAAGTTTTAGTTAAATTTTGGAGTCCATTAGACACAGTGGCATCGATGAGTGAGAAGGGACCATCGTCGGATCAAAAGGAACGGTAGATGTGCGTTACTGCAAGTGCAGTAAAATGACCTCAACGTTTCCGATCCGCGGAATACAGTTTTTTTAACTCCCAAAAATACAGTTCCAACCCAGGCTATAATTCTATAGCCAAATTTGGGGAGACCACATCTACGATTTGTAGTATACCCGAAATTCCTATGCTCTCGCACATTAATCGCACACTGAGTTAACCTCTACTCGAATTAATAGAGTTCTGCGCTGGCGCGCTCCCTTGTTTTGATACGATCGATGGACACTGCTGCCGGCGAACCGAACCGGATGCTCGAATTTGGGGCACGTTGAAAATGCTCTGCGGTCCTGACGGCGAAGTTGCTCTCTGATCACGAGTTGTCCGTCTCCAAATGAACTTGATTCTTTGTTCAAAAATTTGACTCGGATGGTCTGAAGCAATTGAATTTCTTGCTGCGTGTAAATTACGTCGAAGAAACTAACGAGAGATCAGCTGTTCGATGTAGCCACATTATCCCTTCATATATATTTCATCATGTAGCCTTAAAATACTACTAGCACCTTGTAGTACTACTTAGGACTTAGTTTGCTTTTAAATTATTGACATCGTTGACTTTTAAAATTAACTTTTTAACATCAATTTTGACCATTCGTTTTATTCAAAAAATTTGTCTCGATGTGTGAAATTATTAGTCGTGATTTAAATTCAACTAATAACGAATAAAAAAATAACAAAATTTTACATATTTAAACAAATTTTTTAAATAAAACGATAGTCAAAATTGATGTTAAAAGAGAATGGTGTCAATAATTTAAAACCTGAGAAAGTAGTTTACAACGATGTACGTCTTAACTAAATCGGCCCGAACTCAACTCTGACCTTGACGTGCAGGCCACGCCCGCTAATAATCCGCACAGGTAATCTACTACTCCTATTTAGAGCGAGTGGCAACTACACTCCACGCAGCGAAGCTTCGTGGAAACAAGCTCGCGCCAATGCAGGCGTTTCTTTATCAAGTTTGTTTAGGGCGGGTCTCTTGTCAGCGACGTCGATGACAAATCAGCGGAGCGCAGTTGCGTAGAGTCCCGTCCATGTTTCCGTTCCCTGCTGGACAGCTCGCGACAACCGAAGCCGAAGCCCATAGATTATGGGACATGGGTTTATCTACGAACTGCCCTTGCTCTACTACAATTTTGACTTGGAGCACTCTAATTTTGTTCTCGCATAAGAAGTGCACTACCTGAACGTCTTGCACATTTGCGAATTAAGAAAACTGTCTCATTGATCGTGGAAGTACTGGCAGGCATGCTCTTCGCCACCCCCGCCCCCGCGCACCCAGCGTCAAAGGTTGCAGTCGACGTCGATTACGACACCGAAACCTTCTTTTTATATTAATAGATATCGGAATACTAAATTTTTGAGACTTTAAAAAAAAATTACGACAACGAAACTGTCTTAGGCTTGATCCACGCGCAATTGTATATGACCCACAGGTTGTAGTAGAGTAATTCGGCAGGATATTAAAGCTCAAATTGATTGATTGATTGAGTGGTCTCTGTTACTGTTACACTGTTGTTACTCGTCGAAATTACTGACGCATATTCAAACGCGTCGCCGTTTGCAAGTGACGAGCTTGAATGCACTGAAATTGAACAGACCAACAAAAGATCAGGTTTGATGACGGGGCTTCTTCGCCGTTCGCGATCGGATGGTTTCTTTCTTTCGGCGTGGCCGACGCCCGCGGGGCCGTCGTCGCTACTTATACGTGTCGCGGGCGTCCCGCGTCCCAGCCGCGCGTCATCTCACCACCGGGACCCCTCCTCCCACCCGCGCGAGACATTCCCGAGGAGTCTGTCTGTCTGGGTTTTGTACGACTCGACCGACCCGACCCGCACCCGCACGGCCGTGCGCCGCTTTTGGGGAAACAGATTGTTTGCGGTACGGTTCGTACCATGGCGCCTCCACAGAGCGGCGGCGGCGACCTCATGGAGGCCGGGCTGCTGGCCAACACCGGCGCCGCTGGCGCCGGCAAGCAGGAGGAGGCGGCGACGGGGCGTCCGGTGGGGCCGCGGCAGAGGGCACCTGCGTGGCGGCTGGCGCTGGCGCAGCTAAGGGAGGTGTTCCTCGGCACCAGGCTGTTCCCGCTCTTCGCCGCCGTGCCGCTCGCCGTCGTCGCGGAGCGCCTCCGTCTCGGCCGGGTACGCGCGCCTTGATCTCTCTCTCTCCTTGTTCCAGCTGATTAAACTCCAGCTGCTGCGGCGTGGTTTGACTATCCTGCCTTCCTCTTCTTCGATTACTTGCTCCATCGATCAGTAGTACAGTAGCTGTGTCCCCGCCGCCTATGTAGGAGTACTCGAGGGTGGAATTGATGAAGAAATTACAGAAACGCTCCACAAGAAGAGGACTCTGTGGCCTCCTGCGTGCTCAACATTTTTTTCTCTCCTCGCCCATCGTAAATTTTCTCCTCGGTGCCAGTCGCTGTACGGTACACAGAATACGGTTCCTTGCACCCTCCGGTTGTTTTTTTTTTTATCCACGGAGCAGGGCCGGTTCCCATCCCATTCCCATGGCCGGTTCAATTCCCGTCGACTCCATCTTCCTGATGGACGCTAGATTACAATTGCGATCATGTTCACTATCGTTCGAGCGACCAGCAGCGACGAGGCATGCATTGAGATGAGTGCATGGCATCGAAGCCGCTCCCGAGTCGACTCGCTCTGGGGGGTCGGAGGAGCCGCCGTGGCTGCCGAACCAGGGCGTGGCAGGCTTGGCAGCTCCGACACTCTTGCCTCCTAGTAAATCTGGAACCATGTATCTTCTGGTGCAACCAAAACGTCAAACGGGCAGTGCAGCGTGTTGTTTCTACAAAGGCGCGCCTGTCACTCGCACGCACGCACTTTAATTTGGCGGGGAGAAAGAAAGGTTTTTTACTGGAGGAGTCGATATTTCTCGCACACAGCACTCGCTGCTAGGACGTGTCACTGGGGAAAAGAGAAGTGACTGAGGAGCAGGTGAGCCGTGGCACCCGTTTTCTCGTCCCTGTCAAACGCTACTGGGTGGGGGGGGGGGGGGGGGGGTATCTACAAGTAGTGCTAGGACTAAGTTATTTCAGTCGCAAAACTGCTCTTGTTTCCACATAACCTGACGGACCTCAATTGTTTACTAGGCGTAGTAGGAGTTTTCGGGCGCGGCCACTGTACTTACTCTGCGAACTCTGCGAACCCAAATCCTTCTTTGATTTTGACACGAACCACTACAGAAACCTTGCCCTCGCTTTCGTTCTGAGAATGTTATGTTATCCCGAGGAAAGATTCGACAGCGTTCTCGTACCAGCTGTTCAGACGTCCGTAGAAATCGGAGGGGACACGTCGCGCGCGGGGAATTAGGGTTTTGCGCACACCTCTATTCTTTATATTTATTTTTAATTCTTTTTTAAAGTGATTTTATAATTGAAAATAATTTTTTTTAATTCTTTAAAATAAATTTTTAAAATCAAAATAGAGAATTATTTTGTAGAATTAAAATAAGCTATTTTTTTAAGTTTTTCGTTTTTAATTTATTTTAAAAAATTACTTAACAAAATTAAATAAAAATTACTTTTTAAAAAACAGTATTTAACAGAGCTCTCTAGTTCTACCTGAAAAATCAGAGCTAAGAGCACAGGCAAAAGCGCCCTAAGTACGGGAACGTTCGAATCAGTAGCCGATGTGTACTCCGTACTCACTACGCACAAGACGAGCTAGCAGCAGTAGTCAAAGGAAGGAGCTAGGCTGCGCACAACTCGATTTGAAGGATTGGCTCCTGGTGCTTTTTTTACTTTTATTAGGAGTTGTAGTAGTAGTTTCCTTGACAACTGCAGGCAGCCTAAAATGTCAAAAGTTCACGGCAGCACCAGGCAGCTTGTGCTGTCTAAATGGAACCGGCAAAAACAGAGTGCTATGCTACGAAGCAACGTACAACAGAACAGATGGACCGCCCTTCCTCCTTTGACATATCAGTTTTGCTTATTTTGTGTTCAGAAAATGACGTGTTTTCCTGGAAGGTCAGGCCATTCTGTGCCCAAATATAGGATATGATTTCGTGCAAGCATAAACAAAATCATCTGGGGACGTGGCAGTGGATTTCCTCTCGTGTGGTGCTATGTCATCGGCGTGCTCTGCACTGCCTTTTGCTTCCTCTCCTTGGCGTACCGTGGCACTCCTTTCTGGTGGCATCGCTTTGCACGGGTTCTGTTCGATGAATTGCCTGATAGAACTGGAGCAGCAGTAACGGTTTATGGATGGCACGTTTGCAAATGTATGGGTGCAACGGGCAAAGTTTCTAATTATTTTTTACTATCCTGTATTTTTTTTTACTTTGATATGTTTTATTCGCATAGTAGATTTTTTTTCCCTAGTCTTTGCTCTTATTGTGGTGCTAATTGCAACCGGCAGGCCTGGGTGTTCGCTTTCAGCTTGATAGGTCTGGCGCCCCTTGCAGAACGTGTGAGCTTCCTGAGCGAGTAATCACTCTCGATTCCGTTTCTTTGTTCCTTCTATTTACAGCATACTACAAAATATCACCATCCGTTCCCTTATCAGTTGTCACTGCACTGTTTGTGCAGGCACATTGCTGATACTGCAGGACCAACAGGTAATTACAGTCTCTGATTCCTTGCTGTTTTTTTTTTTTAATTTTGTACTAACAATAACAAGATGTGCTTTTACTGCAATGGTCACTTTTATTTGCTTGATACTATAACTCATAGTACACAATTTTGGTTACAGCTGGTGGACTTCTGAATGCGACCTGCGGAAATGTACCAGAGCTAATCATTGCATTGTTTGCCTTGCATAAGGAGAAGCTGGAAGTCCTCAAGTGGTCACTTTTAGGTTCCGTATTGTCCAATTTGCTCCTTGTCCTTGGTTCATCACTCCTCTTGGGGGGTCTTGCTAATGCGGGCAAGGAACATCCATTTGACAGGGTAAGAAAGTAGTAACACAGTACCAGTGTATATCAGTACTCAACGTGAACACACAGTCAGTACAGTAACTTATTCCGAAATGTTTTGTGATGACCTTTAACAGAGGCAAGCGGATGTAAGCATAGGCCTTCTGATGCTGGGTGTGCTCTGCCACATCTTACCTGTATTGTCTAAATACACAATTAGCAATGGAGATGGTTTGGGCTCATCAGTTTCAATTTTGGAACTATCCAGAATAAGTGCAATCGTAATGCTCATCGCCTACTTTGGAGGCCTGGTCTTCCAGCTAAAAACCCATCGGCAAATTTTTGAACAAGAAGAGGTATATTGTTTTCTTTTTACTGCATACTTGTATATAAGGACTGTGTGACTGATGTCAATGATAAATGAAGAGACCAGAAGCATGTTTCTTATATGTGAATGATTGAAATACCCATGTTCTCCCATTATCCTACAATATCGTTTCAGAGTTTAATAATCTGTCCAAACATTGAATTGCAGGACAGTTCAGAGAGCAGCAGCACAAGCAATGATGGCGATGCTGCAGATAACACAGTTATGGGATTTGCCAGTGCAGTGATCTGGTTGATTGGGATGGCTGCAGTCATTGCAATGCTTTCTAATTACGTTGTCACTACAATTGAGGTATAAAAATTAAGATTCATCAGAGGAACTTGTGATGTTTTTAAACTTTCAAGCTGTTTCCTTTTGATTCCTCAAAATTCTGTTTCTTAGTGATTGGTTTTTCTCCTATTCATAGGAAGCATCAGAGTCAATGGGTATCCCTGTCAGGTTCGTTAGTATTATCCTGCTTCCTATTGTTGGAAATGCTGCAGAGCATGCAGGAGCTATCATATTTTCTTTCAAGAACAAAATTGTAAGGAATCATCCTACCCCTTTTTTGACTATTTTGAGGCACTCGAGTAATATTGCTCAATAAGCCATATTTATATGTCAATGTAGGATATCACCCTTGGAATTGCACTTGGTTCGGCGACTCAAATATCATTGCTTGTGGTGAGGATTAATAGCTTTTAATTAGTACATAAGATTATTTTGGATTATTAATTGGGATTCTCAAGGGATATGAATATTATTTGAACAAATGGCCCTAGATATTTATTAGCCAAAGCAGCCCCATTCCAGGAAGTTTTTCACTTATATTTTTCCAATATCAGAAATTCATACATGTATAATAAGGTCGCGTATAGCTATTCCACCAGAAAATAGAGCCAAATAGTCCGTCTTTTCATGTTGTATCATACAGGAAACCAACCTTACCATAACATTCCCGAACACCATTTTTGACTTTGTTGTTTTTCATAGATTTGATTTGCTGTTCATGACTTTACCTATCATGAACAGATGCCCGTCATTCTGATTGTGTCGTGGGTGAATGGCATCCCCATGGATCTTAACTTAAATCTTCTTGAGACTGGATCGTTGGTTATCACGGTGTTTACGACTGCCTTTACACTTCAGGTAACGATGACTATTGCCATGATACGATCTGAAACACCCTTCTTTTGTTTGGTGTACCTTGTACGATGATCTTGACCCTTTTTTTTTAACTTTTTTGCAGGATGACAAATGGCATTACTTGAAAGGATTCAATTTAACTCTTTGTTATGTTGTTATAGCAGTGTGCTTCTTCACCATAAAGGCCCTCCCAAGTAAGTGCAACAAATGCGTTTATATATGCTGATTCATCAGTGCAGAGCAATCATAAAGCAAATTTAGGTTTTTGATGCGTACTACCACCTATATAAGCTGATTATCTTTGGCTTCTTTCACAACATTACTCCTAATCATTCCTTTGCTGGTACATTTTTCAGCAACACCAAAGAAGATACATGCCTGAGCTGCTCAAGGTCAGGATGTCCCACGTTTCAAACCAAATCTAGGTAGCTAAGGTGTGGAGTCCCACCTGACGATCAAGCTAACCAACAATCAACAACGACTGTTCCCTTCCCTGAAGTTCTGCTGACAAAATGTTACTTGTTTCCCTTTTTTTTTGTCTCGCCAGTTCTGGGTCCGTGCTAGTGCGGTCGATCTGTCTCCAAGGAAGCTAACTTTAGGAAGTGATGTAACTATGGTTTTGCACGCTAAGTTAGTTCCCCACGTCTGTATAATGATCGACCAGAGGTACTATTATGTCATGAACCTGTCTTTTCTTGTTCTGAGATGCTTCTGAACACGGTTCACGTTCTCCTCTGCAGGTTTCCTATATTTGGCTTGGCTTGAATGTTAGGAGTAATTGACTAGGACCAATAGTTTACCTTGCTGTTTTTGAAAGAAACCTTGCTGGAATTTACTCGATGACTCGTCTTGCTGATCATGTCGCAACCAAAGAAACAGGACAAGTTCGGACAAGAGTAATCTGAATTCTGAGCACTTGTTTGGTAAAGAACTGATTTTTCAAGGACGGATTGGTCAATCACAAACAGGTGGGTCAGTCTTTTTCAGACGTTCCAGCAAATTTGGAATTCCTGAACGGAGAAGCGACCTGCCTGTATTGAGCTAGGCAATTCATTTTAGTTAACATTCCCTCTCGCGTGTAGCTTCCGTAAAATGGAATAAAAATGGACTATAATTTATCTTAATAAATTTACATGGATAAGAGTCGATTATAATTTATTTTAATAAATTGCACTCGTTAGGATTTAAACTCGAGATCTCTTGTTTATATTGAACTACTATGCATCGACTAGTTACATCTAAAAACTTAAAACTGATGAGTAAATTGGTTGATTTGCTTATACTTTAACACCCTGCAGACGTTCCAAGCTCTGTTCCTCCTGTAATGAACAAGATAGCTTTGGTGGGCTGCTGCCGTCTGTGTAACTAGATGATTCTTCGGGCGCGTTGCCACAGAAATTTATAGTGATGATGATGATTTATTATAGTAAAATGAAAAAATTTCAAAGAAAATAATTATAATAGATAAAAAAATAAAACATATGATAACTATTTAATAAAATTTATTTGAGCTCACAGGCTTGAAATTTTAAAGTTTTTCTAGCTGTGTTTATTAATGAAATTTGAACAGAACATACATTGGCGTAGTGCTGTCGCGGATCAAGTAGCAGTAGTAGGAGGGTGTGGATGGATCGAGAAAGAGAGAGGGTCAAATTGAGCAAAGTTGATAGGAGGCGGAGATTAAATAGAGGATGACAGTCAGTGAAAGATGAAGGAGAAGAGATAAAAGAAGTTAAATGGATTAGTGTAGAATGAATGATGAGAATTAATTAGAGCCTCATAATCTGTGAAAAAAATCGATGAAGATCTAATTTTGATAGTTAGTAGGTTGTACAAATATAGATATTATAGGTGTAACCTTGCCCATCCCCTGCCGGCGGTGTTGTTAGACGGCGGCAGCGCATAAAATCCAACCAAAGCTGCAATCGTGTCGCTCTCGGTGGGCTAACGTCAGGTCATTCCGAGAAGCATTCAAAAGTCAAAACAAGCTGCCGTCCGTTGACTCAGCTCGCTGCCGTATAATTTGCCACTGCGATGTGGTCGTTATACGCGGGCCAGCCACGTCAGTCGCCGTCGAAGGCGAAACCCACACGCATCGAACATGAAAAACCTCGGCACAGAGAAATTCAGAGCACGTGCCGACTACTAATAAGAAATAGGGGGCTTTGAAATGGCATGAAAAAACTGTTGCCAAAAAAGGGATATTCAAATATTGGATTTAATTAGTGCCAACCACATGCAGCCGGCTATTTTTTTTTATTTCTATACATACATAAATATATATAGTATCAAACTGAAACCTCGTAAAATTTGCTCTCCATTCTTAAATTGTTGTGTTAGAAAACAAACTCTAGTTCATCTTTTAAAATAATCTGAATAAGGAAATCATGATTTCGCAGCGCTATCTAAGTGCTGTGTAACTTGTTGCTGATCACTGGAGCTGAAGACGAACATAAAGATCCATGAATTTCCACACCTTTTGGACAATATCAACAATGAAAATTCCAGTATGAGATGTCTTCTTCATAAATTTTCTGTTGACATTTTCACGTTTTCAAAGTCCGTCGAACCACACCCCCGCACCAACAATTGTACGACCACTCACGCACACTGCGATCCTTCTGTTTTTCTTTTATTTTGAAAAAAGAAGGAAAAAAAATGTCTTACGCTGCAAGTCTGCCCTTGAATCAATGGCTCTTGATTATTCCTCTCTTCGAGATTGCAATGCATTCTGGTCCGTAGGAAAACTCTTCAGGCTGTACGTGATCCGTTGACGTGCGCACATGTTTGACTTTGACTCCCACGTAACCTGCCGCAGACCGCCGCCGCTACTGTAGTCTTTGTGCGTTCGTGCGTTCTGAGTCACTGTGTGGTCACGATTTGCATCACAATATATCCAAAACAAACAAACAAAAAAAGAAATGAAATGCTAAATATTTTTTTGTTTGAACGTTGGTTTCTCTGTTAGTTGGGGCCTTGACAAACAGGCGATCGAGCTATTGCTTTTGATGAGTTGAGAAGACCTGAAACCTGAAGCAACAGGCAACTTGTTACTATACGGCAGAAGATCAATTAATAAACTAAAGAAAATAGATAGGATACCTTGTTCGTCTTTCTTTCTTTCTTTCTCAGTGGGATGGAAAGGATGAATACACGACCACATCAGTCATCAGTGACTACAAGAGATAGATACAGTTGGAGCTGTTTGGTTGGCCATGTAGGAGTAAGCTTCGCTACGGGAGTGGCTATCTTGGTTTTACTTTTACTGAAAGACTTTGTTTGGGGTGCGTGATAACCTGACGGCTTACGTTGTCTTTGGTTTCAAGTTTTCAACGTCATGTATTACTACGCCTCGACAGGGACCCCTCGTACGTATATAGCTGGATGCGCCTTTGATTTTGAGACGGCCAACACGAAAAAGATTCTCCTCTGAATTTTTACTAGACTACTTCAACTGTACTGGAGGGCTACATTATCTTTACGTCTTCATCACAAGGATTCTGAGGAAGACGAAGCTGGAACAGGACATGACCATGGACCGATCGACGACACCAAGTCCCGATCGATCGGAGTGCAAGTAAAACCTGTCCAAGCTTCCCAATCCCGGCAAAGTTACTTGCGTAATGCGTGGACTGACCGCGTCAACAAGAGACGCCATTAACTTCTCCTACGCAGCACGACAATTCCAGCAGGAACGTGCCACTGTTGACAGATATTTTGACTGGATCCAACTGCTGCTCCCACCCCAGATCGCGGGGAGGAATAGCCCGGGTCAGAGGTCACCGCGTCAGTTCATCGGTCGCCTCACCGGCTTCGTCGAACCTGGGGGGCACTGCGCGCGAGTTGCGACAGGTGTAGCGTATCTGCCGCCGCCAGCCACCGGTCTTTTCAACGCATCCCCCTGACGGAACAGAGCCGTCAGCCTCCTCCGGATGGCAACCTCGCCGGCCATCACACAGCATTCCATGGTGGTCCCGATGTCCATCCATCCTATGCGATCGAGTCAAATGTACAGTGTTTGTATGTGTAATCAAGGTTTTTCTTATCTAATTCGGTCAAATCTCAATCGAGTTCGTGATACTTTATTCTTTCGCTCACGCCATACTTCTCCGCCCATTTCTTCTTTCCCTTGCGCCATCATTTTCAACCTTCAATCTTAACGCATCATGCAAGAGGTTGTCATATCCATGAAAAAATAGCAAATTCATGCATGCTCTCAGTTGTGCGTAGGATCCAGAAAAAGGGCCAGCCATGTTAGATCTTTTGTACACACTCAGAAAGTGAGTAAATTGTGTGATATTCAAAATGCAAGTGATATGTCACAGGATCAAATCACCAAGATTAATCAAACCATATAGGAACCGTCTCTGAAGATACACGGCCATGCCACTACACCAGTCTTTTCATAACGTCACAGAATAGTCCGTGATCAGCACGAGAAAAAAGGACAGATTGAGACTTCCAATTTTCCACGAAACATCGTAGAAAAGGGATGAATGGATCGCCCACTAAACAAAAAAGGTCAAATCCTTTGTGTTCAGCACGACAGCCCATTAGTTAGGCAGCACGGTTAGGTTGGCATTGACAACGGCTATAGCAGCTGAAGCACGTTATTTCTTCTCCAGCCCAGCCTCTCTTCCGATTAGTCGAATCGTATAAGCTTCGATCTCGTTCCATTCAGTGGTACAGTATATATGTGGCTTGTACAGCATCCTGTCATGGATCTTTTCTTTATGTGATTTTTTTTTAAAAAAACTTTTCTTTATGTGGTTAGTGAAATATACATGTGGAAGCAATAGCAAGAGATAAATACCTAGTGTTTAAGCGATTTTTTGGCATAATGAGTCAAGCTGCCGTTTGCAATGTGGTTTTTTTTTTTTCATTATGCTACAAGAATTGAAGTGGTTACTGTGAATTGAAACGGTTACCGTGAAAATTCTACAGTTACTGAAATCTACGTGCTGTAAAATTGTGAAGTCGATTGGAACAAATGACACTGCCTTCTATTATTACGCTGCTCCAACATGCGGTTAACGGAGTGCTTTAGCCCAAAATGACAGGGACCCCCCTTCGGATTGTGAAAATCTTTCTCAAATCATGTATTTCTCATGTAAAATTCTCATATGATTCTTGTGCGATTTCTGCGGTCTAACAGATGACTAAGTAGAATACACTACTTTAACACGCACTAGGAGATGAATAAAAAAAATAAAGAACATAATATATGGGGCGGTTGACAATGACCGCGTTGCAAAATTGTAAAGTGCGGTCTAAAGATATCATGAGACCGTGTCTAATTGCTTTTCTGTTTTATATAAAAAGTAATTCTATCTTGTAAGTTTATAGTTTGAAGCATAACGTAACCATGATACCTTAAACGACGCAATGTTCCAAATTTTCTACTATCAGAAAATGGTTCAAGAAATGCAGATTTTGTGATACGGTTGTACTTGTATTCAATAACGAGTCGTAGTACTATTCCTTTTTTTTTTGACACATGTCAAGCCACGTGTTGTGTCAAAACAGTTTTTGAGCAATATTTTCCCCAAAACAGAGGCTCGTGGTTCGTTCCAAATGAAATTTTGGTCAAGCAAGAAATTCCACATCAGACAGCCTGTAGCCTTCTTACCGGCCAAGCTACCAACTTGCGATCGCTTTGTCTTCGTTTATACATTGTTATTTGAGGAGTAACTTTTTTTGAAAGGAAGTCCAGTAACTTTAGTTACATTTTTTTAAAAAAAATCTGCAAAAAATCATCGCCGAAAAAGGGCAAGAAAAGAAATACTACTTCCTGGCGGTACCCACTTGGGAAAGGGGTTCGCGGGCAGCTGTGGTGTGGGCTGGTCGTCTCTGTGGCGGACAAAACCGCGTTTTCCACGGCCACCGCCCCCCAACATTCGCCGATTCCAACCCCGCCCGCCTCGTCGCCGTCTCCTTCCTCTCCGCGTTCAAAACCCGCGCACCCACACCAGACCTCCATCTTCACCTCCCCAATCCCGCGTTTTATATTTGCCCCAGCTCCACCGCCACCAACCTCTCCTCTTCCTCTATCTTCTTCCCACCGCCGGCTGTTCCATGAGCCACAACCACTAGGCGCGCCGATTCGTTTCTAAGCCATGAAGCAGCGCGCAGCGCCGTTGCTGCTTTTCTTCTTCTTCTTGCTCGTGCTCTCGCCGTTCGCGGCTTCAGCTGGACTTCTGAAGCTCAACTCGTCCTCTCCCTTGTTCGGCATCGAGTTCCCGCCGTTCAACACCGCCGTGGCCGACACCGGCTGCGACGGCAAGCTGGTGGCGGAAGATGAGGCGGCGGCCGAGGAGAAGAAGCAGCAGCAGCAGCCGGGGAGCCTGGCCCCGTCGCTGAAGCTGCACATGACCCACCGCGCCACCGCCGAGGCCGCCGCGGCGGGCAGGACGCGGAAAGACTCGTTTTTGGAGTCGGCGAAGAAGGACGCCGTCCGGATTGCGACGTTGCACCGGAGGGCGGCGAAGGCCGGCGGCAGGGGCCGGGCTGCGGGTGGTGGCCGTTCGCCGCCGCGGCGCGCGCTGTCGGAGCGGCTGGTGGCGACCGTGGAGTCCGGCGTGGCGGTCGGGTCCGGGGAGTACCTCGTGGACGTGTACGTCGGCACGCCGCCGCAGCGGTTCCAGATGATCATGGACACCGGCAGCGACCTCAACTGGCTGCAGTGCGCGCCGTGCCTTGCGTGCTTCGAGCAGCACGGCCCGGTGTTCGACCCCGCCGCGTCCAGCTCGTACCGCAACGTGACCTGCGGCGACAAGCGCTGCGGCCTCGTGGCGCCGCCGCCGCCCGCCGAAGCCAGGTCGTGCCGCCGCCCGCGGGACGACCCCTGCCCGTACTACTACTGGTACGGCGACCAGTCGAACACGACCGGCGACCTGGCGCTGGAGTCCTTCACCGTGAACCTGACCGCGGCGGGCGCGACCCGCCGCGTGGACGACGTCGTGTTCGGGTGCGGGCACTGGAACCGCGGCCTGTTCCACGGCGCCGCGGGGCTGCTGGGCCTCGGCCGGGGGCCACTCTCGTTCGCGTCGCAGCTGCGCGCCGTGTACGGGCACGCCTTCTCGTACTGCCTGGTGGACCACGGCAGCGACGTGGCCAGCAAGATCGTGTTCGGCGACGACCCGGCGCTGCTCGCGCACAAGCAGCTTAACTACACGGCGTTCGCGCCGGCCTCGTCGCCGGACACGGACACATTCTACTACGTGAAGCTCAAGAGCGTGCTCGTCGGCGGCGAGACGCTGCACATCGCCCCGGACGCGTGGGACGTGCGCAGGGACGGGTCCGGCGGCACGATCGTCGACTCCGGCACCACGCTGAGCTACTTCGCGGAGCCGGCGTACCGCGTGATCCGGCAGGCGTTCGTGGACCGCATGGACAGATCGTACCCTCTCGTCCGGGACTTCCCCGTGCTGAGCCCCTGCTACAACGTGTCTGGCGTGGAGCGACCGGAGGTGCCCGAGCTGTCGCTGCTGTTCGCCGACGGCGCCGTGTGGGACTTCCCCGCGGAGAACTACTTCATCCGGCTGGAAGACGTGATGTGCCTGGCCGTCCTCGGCACGCCGCACTCCGGCATGTCCATCATCGGCAACTACCAGCAGCAGAACTTCCACGTGCTCTACGACCTGCAGAACAACCGGCTGGGGTTCGCGCCGCGCCGCTGCGCCGAGGTGTAAGCAAGCCTCGGCTTCGCCGGCGTCGTGCCCGGAGAGGACCGACACTTACGACCCAGTCCTCCTCGATCGATTAATTGTGTGATATGTATTTAGTAGTTTGCAGTAGTAGCTTCGACGCTAATTGGGTGGAGAAACCGGGTGTAAAATTTTGGGTGACGAAGGAAGGAAGGATGCTTGCCGTACACGGGAAAAAAAGTTTTTGCGTTCATCTCCAAGGAGATTTGGGAACAACTAGAAAAAATTGTAACATTTTTTTTTACCGCTTGGTCTGCTGTATACAGTAATGGATTTCAGATTTTTTGAAAGGCTTTGCTGTTGTTTACTTATCACTGGAGTTAAGTGCGTTTACTACGATAGTGACATGAACACGGATTCGTTTGTTTGGCGCGCTGTTCGCCTTTCAGGGATTGAGAAAAAATCATGATCTCTTTATTTTCTCGTTCAGTTTCTTCAGACATTGTTTATCAGCAAAGCTAGTACTGCTAGCAGAAAGATCGAGATGGTGTAAGTAGCAGCGTCCGTGGAATCCCCGAACTACTACCGCTGCAGCAACGAACAAAAATGCAACCGGTAGCGCGCGCCTGACCCCAAGATATGCCTCCCGGTTCTCGCGGCCACCTGCAGCGTGGCGCCAACGATTCCGACTCCGGCGTGAAAAAAATTGACAGCGGCAGGGACAGACAGGGGCTCGAGAAGCGAGCGGACCAAACTGTTTTGCCGTCGCACGCGACCGACCAACCTCCTGTCAGATGTTCGCAGACTTGGCGGCCACGGCCGTGCTTGGGCGTGCGCGCGTGGCGCGCGTGTAGCTTTTGCGGCAGAGAGATCTCGGTCGGCGTCGTCGGGCCCTTGTCTACCGAGGCCCGTGGCCGCGGTCGTTTTCGTGGCAGAGATCGGGTCGGCGCGCGCGCGCTCCCGTGCGGACGTGCGACGCGTCCGTCCTCTGCTGCTCCGCCGAGTCACGCGGGTGTGGCGGTGGTGGTGTGGAAAAAAGCAGGGGCGTGCGGAGGACTGGGGGTGCGCCGTCCGTCCGCGGCGCCGCGCGGGTGTGGTTACAGTTGGATCGAAGCGGACGGAGCGCCGGTGCGTTGCGGTGGCGCGGCGGCTGGCCGAATTTATTGCGACAGGGAGCGGAGAGACGGCACCAACAGGTGGCCGCCAGGCAACTCCAGCTGCTGCCCTGCTTCACCGCCACCGGAACGAGCTTTACAATTAGACTGGTTTCTTTAAACTTTTTGTGCGGTTCATGTAAAATTTACGTTCGGACTAGGGGGTCGCTGGTTTTTCAACCGTCGAACTGGCTCACCGTTGGCCGAGCCGGACGTGTTTAACGGTACTCATACTGTATTCCGTAGCACACGTTGAGAAGATTCAACACCAGGCGAACACGGCTGCCAGACACTTCCCCTGTTGAACGACCGACAGATGAGGGTATAGTGTACCATTACGTCATTGCCGCCACCAGCATCATCGCCGGAGACTCGGCTGGTTCTGCGAATTTTCCTGAAAGTTCTGCCTGACCGCGCAGGAAGGGAGTAATCGTTCTTAAGTCAGATGCGAATGCGATGCGTAAAGCGTACGTCCACTACGATTCTGATGGTCATACTGTTGACGTCAGCGGTCGAGCACCCGAGTAAGTTCCTCAGTGAAACCTTTCACCGTAAAAGAAAAGTTCATCAGCGAAAGAAGCAACGCGAACTGCTGGCTTGGCGTCGGTACAGGCGTACACGTACTACAGTATTCCCACACGAACGGGCTGTGGTACAGAAATGTCAGAAAGTCCGGTCAGGTGCTTGGGAACGACACGGCTACGGCGGTCTTGCACCAACCACGAGAGCAGAACGGTCAACCGTCCGTACAGGAACGGCGCAGGAAATCAACGGATGAGCTAAATAAACCCACGCACCGGCCTACTTCCTCGTGGAGGTAGGAACACGCACGCTGCCGTGCCGTTGTCCTTCCTGGATGGACCAAGCTGCCGCTCCCACGCCGACCGCCGTCGCCAAGGCGGCCGTGCGCGTCCTTGAGAACGAGCACAATTTGCTGGAGTGGGTTCCGGCTGGCTGACGATTTGATGACAGGGCAAAAATCAATGTTTGCGATACTGCCGATTTGGCCGACGATTTGAACGAGCTGGCGGCTATTTTGTAGTACTATGACAAATTTTAATCCTAAAATGGAGAATTTGTTTTCTTGGACGGGAGAATATAGTGAACAAAAACGTTAGACGTTCCATAGAACTATGAATATGAATTTAAATTTTAATAATAAAGGGAGAAATTCAGTTGACGCTGGGAACACTTCCAGGCTACCAAAACAAGTATATCATGACTACAAATGAATTCAACTCAGAGATGTAACAGTTTTAACTCCGGAACCATCTTACTAAACTCAGCATCACGAAGCATTCATTTCAATAGAAACAACGAATATGATCTAGCACAACAAAATATTAAGGCTAATGAAAGATGCAAAATATGGAACCACAGGAACCTAGATTGCAGGAAAATAAGAGGTCAACTTTAACAGGAACATGGATCCAAGCCGCAATATACAGACTATTGAAATGACAATGTTCTAAGAGGAATCATATTGTGTAGCAATATCAATGAGGCTATGTCTTGTGGACCGAAATCCTCCCGAAGTTCATGTCCAGTATGCAGTAATCCACGTTTCCAGACGGCGAGTAGAAGTTATAGCTTTGGAGCTCTTCTCCTCACATGGATAGAGATTCAGTATGACTTGAGGCACAATATTTACCTCATTTTGTTTCCTTTTCATTAGAGCAATTAAATCTGATCATTTGCAGTAATTGAAGACAATGAATGGTGATGCAGAATACAGTTCCATTTTTCAAAAAAAAGTTCTAAATACTCGTATAATTGAGGTAATCCAACTACACATAATAGTGACCAAAATTTTGGACCAATTCCAACGAGAACTTCATCAAAGTGGTAGGGACAGTCACCATTGTTACTGGCTACTGTCACCACAATATCAACTGAAAGTAAACATAATTGGTACAGTTCCACAAAGTACAGAGCATCCGGCATCATCAATCACTTAAGAATATTCACCCAAAAATCATTTAAAGAATACAAACAGGAACACGGCATGTAAATGAGGGGGGGGGGGGGGGGGGGG
>BCLG01001749.1:63897-94208 GCA_001602295.1 Zoysia matrella
CCCCCCCCCAAACACACAAAATAAATCAACAAACATCCGAACCTAGTGGAACGACGCAGAGGCGGATCTACCAATAGGGCGAGCGGACTGAGTGGGCGCGCGGAGCAGAGCGAATCGTGGCGGGCGGGGCACAATGGCGGCGCTCGGAGGATGGGTGACGGCGATCCGCGGGCTGGGGCGCGGAGCGAGTCCGGACGGTAGGAGCGGCGGCGCTGGATGGACGGGGCGGCCGCTTTGGAAGCAGCTCGTCTGACGATCGGCGGCGAGCGCTTGCCCTCGGCGGCGAGGCGGTGCGGAAGTAGGTTACCCAGAGCCCCGCGCGTTACCCAGATGGGTAGCGGGCCTGATATCGTGGGAGCTAGGGCCGTAGACCGGCTGTCGGCCCAGAATATCTGGTTCCGCCCGGCTACTCATTCATGAATTTCCTCAAAATCATTTTCGAATTGCTGGGATTCAAATGGGAACTTATGAAAACGGGATAAAAAATGGAACGGAATTAAAAAACGGTCGAGCACTTTTATGTTTATTTTTGTAGAATTCCGTTTCTTGCTAGTAAATTACCGAATCATATCTTTTTTTTAAGGACGAAAAGACGGAGTACTTGCATAAACCAATGGGAGCGGCGCTGTCTGAAGAGGAGGCGGCAAGCCGCAAGCGTTATGGTGGCAGCAGCTAGCAAATGAGAGAGGGGTTTTGCACGGGCACGGCGGAGACGCCCGAGGAGAGCTATCTATTTTTTTTATAAACGATATCTATATTCAAAGGATAAGGAAATACAAGAGAGAATACAGAGCTCGTACAAAATACGAGCAAACTCAAGACCCCAGTTATTTTGTTACGGGGCTAGAGAGGAACTCGAAATAACTCTACCTCTTTAATAATTTTAGTCATTGATTTTTAAAAATTAATATTAAATCTACTAATTTTTTTACCGAATTCACTAATTTTAGTATCAAATTCATCATTTTGATACTTTTAATTAGTTACTTTTTTATTTTTAACTATTAAATTTATAATCAATGAATTGTGGTTAACTTTTAAATATTATATCAAACCACTTATTTTTCAGCTTCTCGGAAAAAATCAGTGGCAGCGGCTCCCAAACACCAAACTTCTTTACCACGTTTCCCCGACGCTCTTACTCGATTTGCACTACGAAACCACAGAAGAAGAAAGCGGCTCCAGACCCGCTTAAAAGAAAGGGCAAATTAATGTACCATTATAATTTTGCAGATTTTAAAATATATCATTTATGTATCATAAAATTTTAAAAAAAATTACATATCATAATTCAAATTTCAACAGAATTATAATGACACGACGACCCGTGTCGCCGCCGCCGCCGAGAGCTGGCACAGCCGCCTTTGGAACTCGAGTCGCCGGAGCTCACGCTCGCGCCACCGGAGCTCGCTCTGCCGTCTCCGGGAGCTCGCGTCGCCGGAACTTGGGAGCTCACGCAGCCGGACGTCGGGAGCTCGCGCTGCCTCGCCGCGTCTGGAGCTCAGGCCGCCACGCTCCGCGTCGCCACCTCGGGAGCTCAGGCCGCCGCGCGCCGCGTCGCCGCCTCGGCCATGCTCTTCATCCGCATTAAAATCCCCGGCTACCTTTGGTGAGTGGTGAGGCTGGTAGAATACCTTGCCTGTTAATTAGACCAGATCCGTTGCAAGATCTGTCTACATCCACATAGAGCTACGTGCGTTGGTTGTTGGAAGTTGGAACTAGCGTACCACTCTTCAAACTGTCAGTGCTTCCATATACCTGACACTGACTCCAAATTGCTGGGTGACAATTATCATTTTGATGAAATTGTTTAGATACCATACTTATCCTGATAGCTCTATTTATCACATGATGAAAAATCTACTCTTTAGATCTATGTGTTGTTGTTGGTTCAATTAGTTTGGTTTTTTTTATTTACTTAGTAGTACGCCACTTGCCTACATTGGATTTTTCTTGTAGAGGTGTGATTGGAATAATGCGAGACAGAGGTTTAGGATGTGAGCCAGTTTTACTGTCTGATATTGTACTAGGTTGTTTATCTGACCCTATTTGGATGATATGTTGATGCCATGATGAAACACAACAAGCAATTCCAAATCCATCTAATTGTCATTGGATAATTTCTTGCTAATGATTCAATCTATTGTTCATTCTGGTTCAAATCAAGTTCCACGTCCACTTAGTTAAGGGAAGTAAAACTAACAAGACCTTTTGAATGAATTCTCTATGCAATGATTTCTTGAACTTGCTTGAACTGTTTAATAGCTAATCAGTGAACCTGGTAACTGAAAGTGCTATAAGCTAAGTATTCTAAGTAACTTCTGTTTCGTAGGTGATTAGGGAACCTGATATAACTGGAAGTGCTATAAGCTAAGCATTCGCCGCTACTGCTAGTAAGTTCTTTTTTTAATGGTGAAATGGTGGTGATGTTATATTATCTGCTAGTAAGCTAAGCGTCTTTTACAAACAGCAAGGGTACAATGACGATGTATTATCTGTAGATCAGCTCGCTTATATCTTGGACTACATGTTAAAAGTGCTTATTTTAATTTTTTTGTAGAACAAGGATGGGTTTAAAGTGGCCATGATTTTGGATTTGTACATTAGGATATTAGCTAGTATAACATTTGAACAATCACACAACTAGAGGGTGTTCTCGAGTACAAAAAACTGTCATTATGTGAAGCTACAGAATGTTAACTTATCCTCACCAGTAGAATGACAAATCATAAAATTTTAAAAAGGAGGGTGGAAATCTTTGAGGAAAAAACTGGGTGGGTATTGTGCATGGAATCATTGCAATCAGACCATATTTCCTTAAATTTTAGAATGTTGAACGAATGGAAGTATCCAAGTATTGGTGAATCCCTTTTTTCTGGGTTAGAAAAATGGTTATCTAAGGCCCTATTTGGAATGGAGTGTTTTTTTCTCCTTTCTGTATTTGTTCCTGTGCAAATGAATGGACAGAGCTAGTACTTTCTCCGCCCTGATTTACTTGTTTTAGATTTTGTCATAAGAATTAAGGAGGATTGAAAAATGTGATATGATTTGAAAATAAGAAATAGATAGATATAGACAGAGATATTAAAAATAGAAGTTTTGAGAAGGCAGGTTGCCCCCGGAGCGGCAGCGAGGATGCTGCCGCCCACAGGCGGCGATGGATTACGGCCCATGGATATACAATGATTCAAAGGAGTTAGGAGTGGATTCACGACAATGCTTCTAAATTAGGGCCCATGGGTCGAGTGCCGCGTCGGGGTCCTGGTTCGTCCGAGACGGATGCCATAATGATGGTGCTAGTACGCTTTTGAACGAGTTTAGGTTCGCGGCAAGAGGAGCATCCATGATAAATCTGTCCTAAACATAACAAGGAAGTTCCAGGTTAAAAGTTTCGGAAGGAAAATCGCGCGACAGGCGATGCAAGCGAAGCGTATTTTCTGTGTAGAGTCTACTAGCTATCCTGAAACATCCATTCAGACATCCCTGTAGGGGCGTCACTATGCCATAGCTTGCAGTGTGTGAGGGGCCGGTGAACCACGCACGCGTCAAGCAGTACTTCCTGCTCCTCCCGTCCCACTGTTCCTACCACCACGAACAGCTGGATGCCCGCAACCCATGGTAGGCGAACAGTAAAGGTCTGATTGGTTGTCGTCTCTGTCGTGCATGGCTCGCTTCTACAGCGCCTGGCCTTCGCGGGTCTGCGGCACGCGAGCCAGGCCTAGAGGAAACGAGATTAGTTCTTGGTGAGCCAAGCTGAACGTTATTGACTGCTGGTTTCAACGTTCGTTGTGAGCAACCAATCAATCGAATGTTGCATCCGAAAATCCAACCAGAATGAGAAACGACGAACCAATCACTCATGATTGCATCCGCTGGCCTGGCCGGCTCAAATTCAAGCAACCAATCACCCTCTAAGGCCCGCGCTCTCCTCAGGTCACACCACCCCGCGCTGTGTCGTGCTACATGGTACCAGCGCATACGTACATCGTCACTAGATGACATCCGTTTGGCACCCTGTTGACGTCGAAAAGATTCAGATCAATACACCGCGAGCACTAGGTCATACGAATAGCAACAGATCAGTATCTTCGATCGGTTCATAAAGATATAGGTATCATAATTTCGTTGTGAAGAGCGGCTAAGTTTACGGGCGAACCGGTAAAGTGGTAGATAATATGTTTTTGTGGCAAAGAACGATTAGTTTACGAGCAAACTAGCAAAGCCCGTCAAATCTCCCGTTCGAGAGGAACCTCGTCTGGGGGTGAGCATCGTCAGACGTGCTTTAGGTCGGCCGGCAGACCTTAGGACGTCATTTATGATCGTGGAGACCGACGGATGAACAACAAAGGGTTTAGAAGAGGATTAGGGTTTGTAGAGGTAAAAAGTAAAAAGATAATTAGTAGAATCGATTGAGTTATGTTCTCAATAAGCCTTATGCCTCTTTATATAGAGGTGAGGTGGTTTTATCTCGTGAAACCACGGATCTCTTTCATTAGAAAACAAATTAGCTCTGATTTGGTGTAAAAACTACTAAAAACAGACTTTGAGTATCGGACGCTCCGGTGGACAAAATCTTGCATCTGAAGAGGGCTTACCGAACACTCCAATACTGTACGGACACTCTAGTACCGGATACTTCGACATTTTGCCGGACACTTTGGTGACGACTCGAACGTTTTTGGTTAAGTCTGTAATTTTCTCATCCAGTCTCAATTATCTAAAACCGATATATCGAACAAAAACCAATAAAGTAACCGAAATATTATTCTGTCAATTGAAGCAATGCATTAGATCGTGAACACTTTGGCTTTTGAACATTGAAGTTCAATCTATAGTCCGGCATGACGTCGGATGGTCTGGTGAGCAAAACATCCGAACCCTAGAAGACTTGTCGGATTGTCCGACAAATCACCGAACACTCCAGTCACCAGACATTCCGGTCATACGCCGGACAGTGCGGTGTGCAAAGCACCTGAACCTGAGGGGGTTTGGGGGATACTCCGGCATTATACCGAATACTCCGGTCACCGGACATTCTGATTGTGCATCAGAAAGTTCGGTGTACAAAGTACCTGAACCCGAGAGGGCTTGCTAGAAAGTTCGGTCACCGTGCCGAATAGTTCGGTGAGCAAAATGCCCCAAACCCGAGAGAGCTTATCGGACACTCTGGCATTATACCAGATACTCTGGCCACCGAACAGTCCGGTGTACAAAGTATCTAAACCCAAAGGTCTTGCCGTACAGTCCGGTCACCATGCCGGATAGTCCGGTGAGCAAAATGCCCCAAACTCGAAAGGGCTTGTCGAACACTCCGGTAGCTGCAAATTTTGTCCAAAGTGATAACCAAGTCATCCATTAGCCTTGTTTTCTCATAAGATAACATTCATATTTTTGGTCGAATGGAACTAAGCATTCCACTATATATTTGATAAGCACGACAAATATTTCTATTGTAGCATCTTCTTCCATATATTTCACTTAGCGGCTTTTGCCCCCGAGTATCAAAGTTATTAATAGCTCAACGATGGTTGATTACAACTCATCGACTATAAAAGTCTCATGCTCTTCTACCTATGTCAAAACTATGTTGTACTGCATTTAAATACTCTAATCAAATTCTTCAATGTTCGGTAATAGAACTTAATAGCTCATAAAAATGCTTATATGCCGAACTTTGAATTTCCCCTGAAATATTAGGCAAGAAACACATGGGCAATGACTAAAAATACTCTCGAATACTCTAATTTGGCTTTACCAAGTCTTTAGAACAACGATAGCCGAATTATCTCAACATCAGTACTCCTAGTATCGGTCATTACAATTAAGTTCTATTGATACTGTAACTAGATACTTGTCATCCCAAATACATAGCAACAATCACTGGCTGCATAAATAGCTAACAATGTTGAATTCATGATTATAAGACTTAGCATCTAGGGATTTACCGATGTGAGTACAATGATACATCTTTTACATGACTTATACAACCGAAGTAAACTCTAAGAACAAGTACAAGTGTCATACATATAGTCATTTCGGTCTTTGCATCCAAATCAATTCAAGTAATGGTACGACCATTTGAAAATAGTTGTTCATGGTATGCATAGTATATGGATGCCAAAGATTAAAATAAATAAGTCAAGAAAGATGAAAACAAATAGCATGAGGATAACTCCAATACATACACATTTGTGACATGGACAATGAATCATGACGAAGCAATGACCAATTGGATACATACCTTAATGGCTTTTTAGTCTTCTTATTTTTTACTATTTTTTTTGTGCTCATCACTTGACTATCACTATTGTCATGTTCTTGCAACCTTTCTTTGAGAATTCCTGTCATGCCCTTCTTCTTCAATTCTTTCGCGCTAAGTTTTTGTAATTTATTCGTTTGCCAATTTGAGAAACTGAGTGAACCTCTCGTTGCGCCTTCGTCTTGGGAATTGACAACTGTAATTTGCTTTTGGACGCCTTTAACTTCTTTGGTTCAGATTTGGCATCAAAAATATCAACGTTTGGTTGCTTCAACTTTTTGCTATTAATAGTAGAGGTTTTCAAAGCACGAATCAGCTTTTCTTCACTTGGACTCACATCTGAACTTTTATCTTTACGACTGTCCCTTTTGACGCGATAGACTTTGTCGAACCACCTTTCTCTTCTTTTGAGCCATTGATCGATTCTTTTTATCAAAACGGTCTTTCTAATATGGTTATTCTCTGATGGTTTGCTTTTTTGTAGTGTCATCGTATTGATGATATGATTGAGGCTGTATCTTTGAATCATATCGTCCCACGATGAATAAGGATGACAAGCTCCAGTGTGAGATCTATATGGAGATGGTATAATCGGCGTAAAAGAAAGATATGAATCCTTCGAAAAAAAAGATATGAATCCTCCGAATAAACTCTCTTTCTTTGGCGATTTGAATCATCATATTTGTATTGTGGAGGCACTCTTGATGTCTTCGGATGATTTGGTTTATTGTCATTCTTTGCATCTATTTTTTTTTTGCATATTTAGCCAAAAGCTCTTTAAAAGTAAGATTTGGCTTTCTACCCTTGCTTTGGCTATGAAATAGACCTCCGTTGACCTTCTCCAAATTAATTTTTTGGATTTATGTTCTTTTTTGTTGACCTTGCGAGAACCGAAATGAACTCGAGACTTTGATTTTTTTGGTTTTGCTGAATTTGGCAGATTTGAGATCAATTGCCCATGAGCAGCTCGAAAACTTTATGGTGCCCCTATTGCACGATGGATCTTTTACAGTCTTAGTAAAATCATGACCTTTAACAATATCATCATAAATCTCATCGACAACTGCACTCTCTCTGTCAAAGGGCGTTAACTTATTTTTACTAAGAGTCAACTTGTTGTTTTTAGATGAGTCGGCCTGTGGCCGATTTGATGAGCTTTTGCTATCGAGACCAATTAGGGCCAATTGATCATTCTTATGTCTTTCCCCAAATGCCAATCGTCCTTCATCAATGGCCGATTGAACTTTTTAATAGAACATATTGCAATTCTTAATATTATACTTAAAAGAATTATGCCACTTGCAATATGCTCGTTTTTTTACATCTTGCGATGATGAAATAACTTTGTGATCTATAAGCCTAGTAAAACTATTCTCAAGCAAGTTATCAAATATATCATCATACAGTCAAATCAAAAGTGTACTTCATCTTCTTTAGCCTATTCTTTTGAGGAGACGGCTTTAAGACTAAAGAAACGAATGGTTCAAATTTCTCATCTATCCATTCGGCTACGCATTTATTTGTGTCGCTTTTGGAGATGCTTTAGTCTTTTACTACACTAGCATCGGTTTTTGCAACATCAGTTAATTTTGATTTCGTTCTTTTAAGACTCGAATGGCCACAAGTAAATTATTTGGATAACAACTTAGGCAATGATGAGGTTGAAACTTTGAATGTTAAAACATTACTGTTATCGGTCTTTCTAATTTTTATAATGCATGAACCGACACTATGTGAAGACTCTTTGTTACTAACAAAGAAATTACCCTCCTCAATCGATCTTTTAGCATTATTTTCTATGGTAGTAGTAATGTATGTATTAACTAAAAATTTATGATCTGATTGAGAATTAAGCAAAGTACTTGTAATGCATAACTTATCAAATATGTTGGAGAGGCATGGAACTTTGATATGAATTGAACTGTGGTATGGCAACGTCTTTATCTTCTTTTCGTCTCTGTTTCTATGCTCTCATTGATGCTCTTTGTTAACCAAACCTTGTTCGGTTATGAGTTGAGGTCGATGAATAATGAAATAATCACTTGACAAATATATGACCTCTTTATAAAAATTAAACATAGCTACCTTTTTACATTTGATATCCTCATGTGTAGTTGTGTTTATTGCCTCAATCTCACTTGTAGCCGACAATTCATTAACAGTCGGCTTTTTATCAAAACGGCTTTTGATTCTTGCGAGATGTTTTGCAACAACCGCATCCATTTTCTTCTCTATACTTAAAAAAAGCATCTTGAGGGAACATAGGAGCCATTGTTGAGTTTCACGCATTCGGTCATGATCATTATTTGCATTTAAAGCTGAATTAGTAGGTGAAGTATATGCAAGCGTAGCACGTGGAGGTATGTGGATGCTCACTAAATTTTCATTAATTCGGCTATAATTTTCAGTAGCATAAAAAGCTGAATTATGACCATTAAGATTTGAAGACAATGCTGAATTTGTAGGTGTAACCTCTACTCTAGTAATATGCGAGGCATCATATGACATTTGAGAACAATTAGATGAAAGATATTAACTAGCATGGCCATATGTGTTATATATCGGCACATTATATGAAACTATCATAGATGGTGCAATTGTTATCAATGCATTGAAAGAAGAAACATCATATTAGGCAGTTATGGAACTATTAGTATGTGGTGTTTCATAAAAGTTCGTCGAACTCATCAAGTTGGCATAACTTTGATGAATGTCCATCGGCTTATGTGACAGCTCCATTGCCGATGTATAACTATGTGCATATTGAGTGTTGCTAGTATCACTAAAACTTAGAGCAAATGCGTTATGAAATAAAAGTGATGCATGACTAGGATCCATACTTGAATAATGGCTAAATGATGCACCATGCTCATCATTATGTCTAGCAACATCAATATAGGAATGTGTAGCATTTGTAAAACTATTAAGCATCGACATCTCATTTGCAAATTTTACCTCAGATTGATCGTAGCGGTATGGATAACTTGCTATGTGTTTACCTCTATTCGACTTAATCAAACTACAACAACAAGGTAGTCTTGATTTCTTCTTCTTTATTCTTGGCTCTTACGATTAAAATCTGCAATAAGAATAAGAACAACCGCAAATAGATGCAATCGGCTCAAAGAGGTCAGACGCGATGGTGATGATGAATCACAAAGATGGATCAATTAGAGAAAAGGCTAGGTTAGAAAAATTCGGTTACTACGATGAAAATCGAATAATCGTCCTCACCGAAGTCGTCAAAAAGTGTATTGATGGCGAAAAGATCCGGGTCAATTCATCGAGAGCACTAAGTTGTGCGGGTCGCAACGGACCAAATTGACAAGGTTACCTTCGATCGGTTCGTACAAACGTAGGTATCATGATTTCGCTGTGAAGGGCGGCTAAGTTTACGGGCAAATCTGCAAAGTGGTAAACAACGCGCTTTCGTGGTAAAAAACGACTAGTTTACAAGCAAACTAGCAAAGATTGTCGAATCTCCCGTCCGAGAGGAACCTCGTCTGAGCATGAGCGTCACCGGACATGCCTTAGGTCAGTCGGCAAGCCCTAGGATGTCATCTATGGC
The DNA here is from genome assembly GCA_001602295.1 of Zoysia matrella. Lineage (NCBI taxonomy): Eukaryota > Viridiplantae > Streptophyta > Magnoliopsida > Poales > Poaceae > Zoysia > Zoysia matrella. The sequence goes on from BCLG01001749.1 coordinate 73,725, forward strand.
CGTGGAGACTGGTAGATAAAATATAAAGAGACAATTGGTAGAATCAATTGGATTACTTTTTCAATCGGCCTTAGACCTCTTTATATAGAGGTAGGGTGGTCTTACACCGTGAAGCCACAGATCTCCTTGATTAAAAAACAAATTAGCTCCGATTTGATGTAAAAAATATCAAAAATAGACTTCGAGTATCGGACACTTCGGTATATTGCCGGAGACTTCGATGAGCAAAATCTCGTGTCTAGAGAGGCTTCGGCACTGTACCGAATACTCCGGTACTCAAATACTCCGACAAAATTTGGTGGCGAGTCAGACATTTTTTTTAGTTAAGGCAGTAATTTTCTCGTCTGGTCTCCTTAATTAGGTGATTTATATATCCGTTTTAATTGTCTTGGCGGAGGCTACGTCATAGAGTATTTAAATTATGTATTTGATTTCATCTTCATGTCTTTTTAAGTACTTTTTTTTAAGTATAATTTAGTTAAACTGTTTGCAAATATCTTTCATGTATTGAAAAATATGTTGAAAAATAATTTTTACGAAATAATCATTGTCAGACAAAATTTTAATATTTTATATGGTATTCATCTACCAAATCGGAGGGTTCGCTTTGAAAAATTAGAACTTTCGATTTTCCTAAAATGTAAATTTTGCATGTTAACACAGATCAAGCTAGTACAGCTGTAGTACACAGCGAGTAACGTATGTGCGGTGGACTGGACGGACGGTGCGGGACGGGATGGAAGCACGTAGTTGTACGAATGATCCGTCGCTGTTGGCTTCGCGCATGTCGTGCGGACACATGCTGAACTCAGAACTCTATCAACCGCTTGCACCATCCTAGGCAGACCTAGCAATGTCTATCCACCGAGACCTTTTTTTTTGCGGGTTGAGAATGAGTACACGAGAGGTATGAGATGCAACCAAAATATACTAGTACATCCATCTCGTTTCTTAGAGCGATAAATAATTTGTGCGTATTTTATCTGGAGTTGAGGTGATGGTGCATAATTAGCCCAGCTAAAGGGAGCAAGTTGAGAAACCTAGATCAAGGTTAAACGAAGAATGATTTATTATTCCCCATGCAAAAAAAGGAACCCGATCGATTGAGTCGATAATGCGTGCATTTTGCGGGCTGAGTTGACCGCCACGATCAGCCATGGAGGTCTCCAGTTGCGCCCGTGCCGCCGTGCACCGGCGGAATAACAAGCGCCCCTGCGAAATTGTGGTGGAAGCGTGAGGGCACATGCGCACGAAGCGGTTGAGCCCCCACTCCGCGTCCCCGTGCGTACCGCACCCGGAGGAGAGCCGACGACGACGCACAGTTGCGCGCCGATCGAACGCGCACCACCCGAAATCCCACAACGATCCAATGCGCGCGTCCGATTGGCATCGTCGTCGACCTGGATCACTCGCGCGCCGGCCTACGTCGATAGCTAGTGAAAAACCTTTTTGTTACGTCGATCGGCGTAGACGCGAACGTGCGCACTTCCTCGCTGGATGGTTTCGGCTGTGCGCGCTCCGGGTGCGGTGTTCGGCGTTCCGTGGTCAGTAGTGGACGGGGAACGCAACGCAATGGTTCCTAGTGCTAGCTCGTCGAGAAAACAACACCACTAATTGGCAAGTGGCTAGGGATGCAAATTGGGTACTCAATGGGTTGTTGTGGGTCACTTTTTAGTATATTTGTGTGACTAATTTGTGAAAATGAAAAAAAAATTTGGTTTATTTAGAGGAGTTTTTGTCATGGTCGACCCAAAAAATTTAAAACGTGCATCCCTACAAAGTGGCTATGTGGGGGTCTCCGCGCGTTAGGATGGATTTAACTGTACAAATATACATTTTAAAACTTGTTTGTTTTCTTTTTTAATACATTTATTATTCTCTTTTTCGACTGCCCTTAACATTCCACAACATATTTTCATGGGGAAACAAACAGATGAGTCATGTCGGAACGGATTAATTTATCACGGACACAATCAGCTATTGAGATTCTGCTCCGGCAACGTTATCCTTCTACGGAGTTCTCCTACTAGTTGATCGTGTCAAGACGGTTTATTATGTTATTTTTGAATTACAAAGATTGTGCTATAGGCGTAATGGATATCGTATATGCATGGAGTAGACCCAGAAATAAATTACTACTCTCCCACACTACGAGAGATGTTACCATTTTAAAATTAAGCGCAATTGTTCATTTGATCAGATATGACAGTTAAAAATAAAGAGCTACTGAGTCAAAGGTAACAAAATGATGAGCTCGATACAAAAAATAGTGAATTCAATTCTAATTTTTAAAAATTAACGGTTAAAATTAATTGAAAAGATAGATGTACCTTTCAAACACTTTAACAACTCTCTCAAGTAATCGTGGACTGGGATAAAACTGCCGCACTTTCCACAGCAGAACCCATTTGTTTTGTTTTGTTGCCCAAACAAGTGTGTGATGGGTAATCTAGCTATGCACAAGCACAACAACTACTGGTGCATGCGTGAGATCAATTGGCCGCTCGCTTCGCTCGTGGAGTGGTCACGTCCGAGCGTTCTGACTCGCTGGCCATGCTATGGCCACGTCGCTTTGGGTTGGTCCAGGCCAAACGAACACAGTCAGTGCCTGATGGCGACGTCCGAGCAGTCAACTGTCAACCGCCGAGTGAAAAAAAAAACTTGTGTTGGGAGGGGAGGGGGGTCAAAGAAGGCCAGGAAAAAAGGCTAGTACAAAGATTATCATTGGCCAGTAATTTTGTTTCAAAAAGTTCGTACTTAAGTAATCCGGCCGTGAGCCATGAACAACGCGGAAACGAGACGAAGCCGCCGAGGCGTACGAGACTGGAGGGAGGGTTTAAAAAATCATAGTAAATTGCTCGATTTTCACGGTTTTTAATTTTATCATTGTGATTCAATTTAGCAAATTGATTGATTTTCACTCAAAAATCGTTACTGATACTGTAACAAAAAATTAGATTTTTACGATTAATCAACCAATTATTGACGATTTTAAAAATCGGAACTGTTGCTTTTTTTTAAACCCTGGGCGCCATGTTCTCCGTCATCGTTACTTAGATGCCTAGCTTTAGCAGCATGCACCAACGCACGCACGCGTCAAGTTGACATTCCTAAAGCGAGCAGGGTCTTTTTCCGTGTGGGATGCGAGCACTAGGAGCTGGAGCTGGGCACAAAAAGAGGGGATCGATGCTTGCTCGGCGAGCAGTCATGCAGAAGCAAAAGCCTTATCCGCCGATACGTCCGGACGTAGTGCCACGCCCAACACCGGGCACGATCAGCCGTTCGACCGCAACGATGGGTATCGAACACGAACGAGGCAAGTGTGTGCGCGCGTGCCACCATCATCGTCGCCAACATAATCGGCACGCGCATGGCAGTCATGAGACGGTGTAGTGGGAGAGTAGAGTAACGCTTAGCCACGCACGCACGCACGCACGCACCATACGGATAATCTGGATAAACAGCAGCTAGTGAAAAGCAAAGCGACGAAAAGCCAGAGAGGCAAGCAGGCCGGCATCTAGACAGAGTAGTATCAGACGTCCAGGCTTCTTGTCCTGGAGCTTACAACTTACAAGCAACAAAAGAGAGGGAGGAGGGGACCCAAACACCACTACGGTCGAGGCGGCAGCAGCAGTAACGGAGGAATGGAAACGAAGAGCGGAAGGGGCCAAGCATGCATGCGTTGTTCCTTCCTTCGATTCGATCCCCCTGCCACTGCCACTTGATTCCTGCCGGCCATGCCATCATCTCGGCTCCACTCCTCCAAAGCGATCGAATCACCAGCTACCAGCAGTTCAGCAGCCGGCCCTCGGTCAAGCCCCCTCTGCTTAGTTGCCTGCTGCTTGCCCCCCATGCTCTCGCTCATCATGGGCGGAGCATAATGCCCGTGGCCAAAAGTCGAGTGCACAAAAAGAGTTTGAGCCAGATCATGGCGCCGCAGAAACGCTCGACTACTGTAACCTGCCGCTGCCGCCTCGTGCGCGCGTGCGTGCCCATCGATTCGGACGGGTGTCAGTCACTGAGTACGCTGCGTGCGTGCTCGACCCGGCTAGCAGCTAGCTGTCCGAGCCGCCGCGCACGCCGAGCTTCTTGGCCTCCACCTTGAGCGACTTGAGGTACCGGACCGCCTCGTCCAGCACGGCCGGCGTGTCCATCTGGCTGCCGCCGGGTATGATGCCCTTGAGCGTGCGCATCATCTTCTTCAACCGGTCCTTCTTGGGCCGCGGCTTGCCGTAGCTGGACGAGCACGTGGAGTCCGGGGAGCTCCCGTCGTCGTCCCGGCACCCCGGCGTGCGCCCCGTGCTCACCACGTCGTCGTCCTCGCCCGAGCTCAGCAGCGCGTCGATCTCCTCCGTGTCCTCCTTCTGCCGCACCGAGCAGCCGTCGTCAACGTTGTACGCGCCCTTCCCCTGCGCGTCGCCTCCGCCCCCGCCCCGGCCCCCGCCGCCGTAGTAGTCGTAGTGATGATGTTGGTCGTGGTCGGAGGACCCGCCGCCGAGCTTGTGCGCCAGCGAGGGGTGGAACATGACCCGGCTCTTGGTGCACGTCTGGTCGAAGATGACGTAGTTCCTGGGGCACGTCTCCGACGGCTGGAACTCGAGCCCGTTCAGCGGCGCGGGGAACTCGTGCGCCCTCTGCCCGGCGCCGAGCGGGTCCGCGTACGCCGCCGGGGCCGACGGGTACCCGCCCCCCGTGTAGCCGTACCCGCCCGCAGCGCCGTAGCCGCTGGCGTCGTAGCCGTATCCGTACCCGCCGCCGTAACCGTAGCCGTACCCCTGCGGCGGGGAGTCCCTGCCGCCGTAGTACCCGTGGCCTCCCTGCATCTCAGACTCGCGGTTAGTTGCCTTTTTTCTTCACGCGCAGCGACGCGACCCTGCTCTGTTCTCTTCCTCTGAAGCTGCTGTTCGAAGACGACCGGAGAGGGTTTTGTACTGGCCAATGTATGCCTCTTCGTCACAGGCTTGAGAAGATGACGGAAGTACTCAGCCTGCACATTGATCAATCACGGTCGAAATAAGAACGCATCAGGAACACATTCATCAGATAGGTAAATTAACAAAAGTGAATCGATGTACTGTACTATGCATCGCTAAGAATTGGCAATGCCAATGCAAAGTTACAAACCCAAGTGCAACACCATTCCTGAACAAGCCGGGAAACCAAAGCGACTTTCCAACGCAAAGCGAGCTGAGTTGGCCTACCACAGAACAGAACTCACAAGCCGCTGACCGAAACAGGGAGAGGAGGGTGGGGGCATGCCGGCAAAGAAGCGCACAGAACTAACGGTTTTTTGCGAACGAACAGGGAACAAGCAAGCACAACACAAGAGGCCGAAAGCAACTCGCGGCAATTTTTAAAGGCCCCCCAACACAACATCAGAGCAGGAGCAGAGCGTAGGATCGGAGGAGGAGCACATACTCCAGCAGAAAGACGAAAAGGGGGGCGTAGCATTTTTTCGGAAAGAGACGGGGCGCCGAGATTTGGGACGCGTGCAGCCGAGCGCACTAGCTGAGCTAGCCGTGTCCGTGCTGCTCCTTCGACCTACGCTATACTCCAACGCACGCGCGTGGGAAGGGAGATCATTGCGCTCGCGTTGGCATGCATGTCGTACCGACCTACTCCACTCGTGTCCAGGAATAGGTGGCACGACACGGGAAACCGGGAATAATCAAAGACTAGATGCATGTACTGCTCGTAGCAGCTGATCCTGAAGATATACCGAACTCGTTAACAAAAGATCAGGATATTACTACAGCAGATGACTTTATGTATTTGCCTATTGCACACTATCAGTGCAGACAGGATAGCAAGTCAGCTCTGTTACAGTGCACAGGGCGTGGCTGAAACTGAGCGCAAGATCAGGTAATAGGCACACAACCAAAGCGTGTCATGACAATGTCCCTTTCAATAGCATGCAATTCAAAGCAACAATCAGGGAAGAAGATAACTAATGACAGTTATGCTTGCAATATGGACGAAATGAGGGAGCGAGGTGGTAAGAGGAAAACGGATAGCGGTAGTACATGCGGTGATGGTGCACCTGGCAAACCCGCTGCTGGTTTATCCGCGTGTGGTACTGGTGGTGGTGCGCGATGGCGCCAATTCTTATCCCCGTGCCCGCGAACGCCTTGCTGCTGCTGTTCCAGCCGTCGGGACCAATGCGCATCCTCCGGCGACAGAGCACCCCGTCCAACTCCGGTGCGATCAGCGAAGCAGAGATGAACTCAGCTGCAGGTACGTAGACAAGGATCGCAGTTAGGAGGAATTGATCGAGAGATTGTGATGCGTATGTAGGCAGGCAGCTGCATGCAGTGCTACTAGTAATCTTACGAGTACGTACAAGATGATGCGGGAGTGGTCGAACAGCCGAATGCGGAAGCTGGCCGCCGTTGGCATCCTGCCCGCACGCTCCTCTGTTTTGCTCTGCTCTGCCAAAGCCTATCGCGAAGAGGCAGTCGACGTGTTTGCCACGAACGGATTGAAGCAAACCAGCAAGCGGGAGGAGGCAGAACAAGCCGGAGAAGGGAGCACGGAGGGAAAGCAGACGCTGTGGCGGTGCAATGGCGAGGTGGAGGAGCGAGGGTTTATAAAAGGGCCGGGGGCTTGGCTTGTGACCGTCTTTAAATTTTATTCCCTGGCTTTCACTGCTTTTGAGTAGATACAGGTGCAGATACAGGGGCGACGGAATCGAAGCTGAAGAGGAGAGGGGGGACTGCGAGGGACGAATTGATGAGCCATAGGCGGGGCGCGCGACGGCCAGGCCAGTCCGGGGGCGTGGGCACTCGATTGGGGGCGTGGTGGGTGCGCGTGCCTCGTGCCCCCGCCCGCTGCTCCGGAAAGCCTCGGCAGCCCAGCTCAGCCGGCTCCCCGGGCTCCACCGCCCACGTGTCGCCCACTCGGCGGCGGCGTCGTCCGTCCAGTGGACTTCTCCGCGGCTCGCGGTCACGGATGGCTCGGGTGTTTCTTTCGTCTCGTTTGTCACGCACGCCTGGGCGTGCCTTGCTCCGTGGAGGTGGAGTTGGGTGGCCGGCGTGCCGTGCGCCGGAGGCTCCGCTCCGACGCCGCACCCGCACCACCACCGTGCCAGTGTTCCACTATCACCACCACAAACAAGCACCACAACCAACGAGGTGGAGTTGAGCGGAGGGGAGGCGAACAGCCCAGTCCAGGACAAGTGGGGAATCCGATCCTCTGACGCTGCGCGACTAGACCTGACCGCGCCAGGGGGGTCATCATCAGAAAAGGCACCCCACTCCATTCCATTCATCCTGCTCCTGCAGCGGACGAAAAAGACCCCCAAACCGGCGGCAGCCGCAGCAGCTAGTCTAACAGCTCCGACTGGGACCAGTAACCCATCCTGTTCTCGCAGCTGGCGCGGCAACGAAAGAGAAGAAAGACACTAGTACTCCTGCGACGCCGATGCACGCCGGAGCGGGCGCACTCGAGGCTCCTGCGCCGTTTCACTGATGCGATGTCGCGGCCGGCACAAGAGCCAAATCCAGGAGACACTGCTGGGAAAGAAAGGCCGCCGCGCTTTCTTTGCTGAGAAAGCGGGAAAGGGCGGACGGCGGCGCGGGCGTGTCGGGCTCCGCTGGGCAGCCGCCGGTTCAGCCGCGCGCGTGCCAAAGCGCGCAATCCACTCTGCCTGCCCTCTAGTATCTCCGTTGTCGGACAGCAGGCGCTGCAGCGTCGCCGGCCCCTAGTAGTAAGTGCCTAGCAGTAGTACTACTCCGACGCAGGAGGCTGACCGGCGGACCCGTCCTGGAATATCCCTCATCATGTCCCGCTCCCGGTCGTCGCCCTCGCCGCCGCCTGACAGGGGTGGTCGTCGCGCACGCGGCGGCCTAGGAGGGGCTCGGGAGGCATGATGCCGGGTGTGAGGACCGCACTAGGCTGGCTAGGCTGTTCCTGAAGGTGTACTTCACATGCCGCCTTGTGCGCCCTGATCATGCCATGATTGAGTCCAATTGATTATCGCCGCGACTAAGCGCGGGGGCGCATGTACATGCATGAGCGCATGAGTGAGCCCGAGACCAGATTACTCATTGTGGAACGGAGTGGCGTTAGTTTACTCGTGCACGTAGCTCGCCTTTAACGTATTCTACGTAGCGTCCGAACGGAACGTTCGATCCCGTATCTAGTTTTGAATTGCATTCCGAGATCCTAACTTTGTTGAGCGGAGCGCCACGCATATCCAATTCCAACTGGTAAACCTGCGTGGCTTTGGTTACCCAAACCGGCAGGGGACCATCGCTCATATTTATCCGTAACCAGGCGATCGGCAACAGTAATTCGGTCACTGTTTCGCCGAGGAGAGAGGCGATGAAACTGTACCACCAAATGGCCTGGGTTGTGGAATCCGGCAAGTTCCCTTGGCTGTACGGCACGGTCACGGTTGTACTGATGCTAAACACTTCCTCGCGTGGTGGACAACAGAGTTTAGGCGGACAGGAATGGGGAACACGGTGTCCCACCGGACGCCCGTACGTGGGACAGCACCCAGCAGCAGCACTCCGTCGTTCACACAGCGATGGGGATGAACATCGTGCGCCGGCCCGGATTAAATAACTAATGCGGCCAACGTGCCCGCTCTGCTCTCGGAAGATGGAATCGAGCACTACCCTATAGCAGTAGCAGCGCGAGGACGAGGACGTATGGACGTCATCATCATCGCCGCCATCATGCCGACCTCGCGCGGAGGCAAGCCCGAGCTCAAGCGAATAGTGTAGCGTCGTGTGTGTCGAGCGCGTGCATGAATCTTGGCCAAAAGGTGGAGTTTGTGGGCGCCGCGGCAGCGGCTCCGCCGATCGATGATACAGCCACATCGGTGTAGGAACACTACTCCCTCGCACTAGCGTAGGAGTAGTATCACCAGCATGCAGCACGGGAGCACTAGGGGCACGCACGTAGTCGCCCCCCGATTCGATTGGCGAAACGCACGCACGATGGTGGTTGCTAGTGTTCCATTATGCCGGGCGCGCGCCACAGGCAAACAAACATGGCGCCAATCGACGCCGCACGCGGCCACCACGCGAACGCGCGCGTCGTCGATCGTGGGGAACCTCTCGTCTGTCTCTTACGCATGGGCGTGCGCCCAGGGCGCGGTGACCGCCGCGACACGGCTTCTCCTCGCTCCGCTCGATGTCGCGGCTGCCGCGCGGCGACAAGCTGTTCTGGGCGAGGCCCGAACGATCGAGCGGAGTAGCGGGCGGGGGTGGGCGTGTGATGATGGCGCCCGATCCGGCACGGTTCCGGAGCTGCGAGATCTTCTTCGGGCGCCACGAGAAATGCGCGCCATTATCATGACCTTCTGCTCAGCTCTGCTGGATTCGGTCGTGTTCCTCATCCATCCTGTGCTGCCACCACGAGCAGCTAGTGTAGTGTAAAAAAAAAATTGAAAAAAAACCCGGGACATTTAGGAGTACTAGGAAGGAGGTCGAGGGGAGCATCGAGTGCACGTCGTCGAGGCTCGCGAAGATCATGATACGAGTTTGGAAACCACTGCACGGGCGCGCCTACATCATGTCCTCTGTTGACCAAATGGAGAGCGACGCTGCTCGTGCTCCCGTCGACCGGCCAGCGACGAAAGCAAAAGTTTAAAGACGCTAGTACTACTGTGCACTAGGCTGTCGCCGAGGGTACGCGATGGACGGATCATGGATTGTTCTCTGCTGCTACGGATAGTAGCCGCGCTCCATTGTCTCGTCATAGAGAAGCGTGATGAGCTGATGGCAGTGCAGCCGGACCGATCGATCGGACGGAGTGCGCGGTGGTCGTCGTACGTGAGCTGGCGCGCCTCGGGGCGCAGGCCGCCGGCATCATGGCGGTGGCCGTGCTTCCCAGGCACGACGGAGGCTGCAGAGTGGAAGGGAGAGTATCGCAGCAGCGCAGGCACCACGACGACGGTTTGAATTCATCGGATGGAGGAGTGGAGGTCCGTGCCGAATGATTAGGCGTGTTCGTGTCCACCGACTCCACCCCGCGCATACTCCGTTCAAGCTTCCAAAACCTGGGCGCGCTTATTTGTGGTGTAGACAGGGTATGGAATCTGAGAAATAAGAGTACAAAAGACATCAATAAGGCCACATTAGAATTGTGAAAAAAAATCTGAATTCTATGTTTCGAGTATATGAAATTAAATTGTTTCTGCAAAATTACCTCATGATTTTTATAAAATTCCTGTGCCTCAGGGAGGCCTTACTAAGAAAAAATTGAACACAATGCAAAATGGGTGTTGAATCTAAGCTTCCTTTGGTACGTATAAATTTCATAGGAATTGTACATAAATTTTATAGACTTGGTTTAATTTTTTTTAAAAAAAATTGATTTGAAACTTTTTCATGCAATTCAACAGGGACTTAATTTGTACTCCTAAGTTTAATTTTTATCCTTCTGACAGCTTTAGCATGGATTCTCTTGATTGACAAAGGCATGGTAGTACAAATCGTAGAAGAGACACGGCTAATCATTTGGCGCGAATCTCAACTCGTTCAAAGGCGTCCTAGCATCATGGCATCCGCCTCGGACGGACCCGGACCCCGACGCCGGCCAGCTGCCGCAGGGGCGGAGCCTCATGGAGGCCAACCTGGGCTTCGGCCCCCCCTTGATTGGGAAATTTTTTTGAAGTGATTAGAGCTCTTCCCTAATCCACTGTTGCTCAGGAGTCTCAAAGCTGCCTAATTCTCCAAGAGTGCTACTCAAATCTGTTGTTATCCATGCTAAATTTGTTAATCTTGTAAGGATTCTGCATGAGTTGCTAGTTGTATTGTTATACGACAATTACTAGCAAATTACTTCACCTGTAAATTTAGTATAGCTAGCAGCACTAAGCTGTCCTGGCACACCCCCCCACCCCCCACCCCACCAATCACGCTCCGCCACTGAGCTGCTGCAGGCGATCCATCGGCCCCGAGTGTGCTTCAATTCCATCTCGGCGCGCTGCCTGCCTGCCGCGCTCCTGCATCACCGAGAACGGCGAACAATCATCATCCCGACGCTCCTTTAAATGAAAAGATCTGCCGTGCTTTGTCTATGCTTTCCAAGTCCATACTCGAATCGTTGTGACCTTCGGTAACATGTATATCTCCGTTTCAGAATAATTATTCGTTTATGTTTTATGTCATTTTGTTTTGATCAATAATTTTTATAGATTTAGTTAATTTAAAAATCTAGTACTTGTACTTTTAAAATTTATCATAAGAAGACGGAGGGAATAAAATTAAATTCTAGACAAGAACCCGTGCTGCTAGCCAACCGGTCACGTATCCATAGTATATCAGAGTAAATCACGTTTAGAGATTAAGACTTCGTAACTCATTCTGTATTTTTATGTGAGATTGTACTCATTTATGTGAGATTCCTACGTTCTAAATGGAGCTAAGCGGCGTTTAGGAAATGTGAAATATCACTTGAGAATAAGATTAGAAAACAAAAGACCATTCATTCATTCATGCACCCTCACTTCATTCTAATGCTTAATTCATTTCTTAATCTCAAATCCACTCATCTTATCCCCTTTGCCAAACAAATGGCTTCTTATGCATTTTTATTTAGCAGCAGCCCTGACCTTGGAACGCAGCTTGAGACAGGTAGATTTGTCCGGCGTTAAGTTGCGCGGTTTTGATCAGGATGAATGACAACTGGTGAACATCGTGGCCGTCACTCCATCATATTGTTCGTTTATTTTGTTGTTTAAAAAACAATGTTAATGAACTTTGTCGTTTATTTTTCCCGGCTCCTTTTTATGGAAAGGAAATTTGTTTCAGTTGTCGGTTCGTCTTGGGTTAGGTTGAGAAAGCACTCTCGAGTCCAAAGGCCTTCCCAGAGTTTCGTTACGGCGCAGGTTTTGTGCCAGCCCATGTCTCCATCGGCAGGGCCCAAAAGCGATAGCGGTAGCCTACCTCCAACTCCAACTCCAGCAGTCCGGCTCAGCATTTCAGCGATGGGCGACGGCGCCGTGGCCGCTGAACGGTGGTCTGCGGAGGCTCTCTCCATCGCGCGGGGGAGTAGTGTGATCCGCATCATCAGCTGCTGTGATTAATTGAGACCAAATGAGCTTAATTTGTTTCAAATGCCCGCAGAAACGTGGCGTGTGAAGTGTTGATGCTGAAGCGAAATGTCGTATTTACTGTGTTGAATTCTGATATTTAAGCATAGTATGTTGAATGTTGAATCAGCGGCATGCGAAAGCTACACGTTGCCACACATGGTCTTTCGATAAAAACAAGCGGACGACATTGATCCGGAATGGTTATATAGGTTATTTAATCAGTAGCTTGAATAAAGAGTGTAGCAGGAGATATTAACATCAGGAGGTTGCATGAAACGAAGATCTCACATCTACTTGTTCCAGCCTAGCTACTAGAATCTCAACATAAGGACATATCAACGCTTCTGGCGCACAGCATTTCACATGACAACTAAAAGCCATTCGGACAACGATCTTGTCAGACATCAAATTCATCATCAAACATGCCGGCATCATCTTCAAAATCATCCGTATCATCAAAATCAGCATCATCATCTTCAGTGACCACATCCAGCAGATCATCCATTATATCAACCTCAAAATCTGAGCCAGAGTTAGCACCGCTGCTGAGAATGTAAGCTCGGAACTTGAAGTCAGAGATAGGGTCATAAGGAAGCTTAAGATTTCTTATCCTAGAACATTTTGACTTCAAAGCGTCATCGAATTGGATATTGTAGCACTGGCGTAAATCAAGGGATTCCAGGTGGGGGCAACGGTCAAGGATTGACAGGAGTCCATCGTAAGTCATGTTGTTGCCTATCAACTGAAGATCTTGGAGCCCAGGCATGGTGCTTGCAATGCCTAATGCTTCTGTATCATCATCCATGCCCTCATACTCATTATGAAGGGCAGTCCAGCGTTCATTCAGCCTAAAGCATTTGAGTTGCGGGCATGCTTTGCCAATAGCCTCGCACACGCTGCCATACAACGAGCAGAATGTAATGTCAAGCTCCTCAAGCTCAGGAAATCCCTTAATGGCCTCTGAAAACCCTTCGTTTGAGACCATATGGCACAGGCTAAGTTGGAGGCTCTTCAACGAGGAGACTCTGAAAGAATAAATTGGTAAAATTGTAAGTATTTTTTTTTCTATCCAAACAATTCGGTGTCAGATCCAAATAATTCATTTAAGCTATTATACATGGACAAAATGAACTAGAACTTACAAATGGTTGAAACAGAGAGTAAATGTCATATATTTCCACAAAATACTACCTGATTGATCTATAAACTACACATACCACATGTCATCAAATGATTGGAACAAAGTCGACGAAACAGAGCCTTGTACAAATCGGTTTAGAAGAAAATGGAATTCAACAATGCTAAAAGCTTCTAACTATTGTAGATCAAATAACTGGAACAAGTAATGAACTGAGCCTTTACTATGGAGTAGGAATCATCTTAAAGAAAATCAACAGTGCTAAAGCTTGTAACTGTTGTAAATCTAACTTGGTACCAAGTCCAGCATAGATAATCCATGCCGCACAACCGTAAATATTTAAGAAATGACGAAGACTTAAGAATATGAATAAAATATATTTATACAACTATCCAAGACGTAGATTAGTAGGTACCAACTGCTATCTTGTAAACAAAACTACTAATCTCAATTGTGTTGTGAGCCTCCCAACATTTACAAGAAAATGTGGAATGAAAGGCAAAAGAACAAATAAATACAATATTTAATTCACCCTTTATGTTTTCCTTGTCCGGTTTTCATAACAAATAAATGCAATATTTAATTGACAGCCTTCAAACATAGATCCCATTTATTCCCAAATTCAACAGAAAGGGTTTCAAAAACCAAGGACACCGCTAGTTTCTTGTATTCCTGGAAATACATTTAAAACCAAGGACACCGCTAGATGTTTCATTATATTGCTGAGTTAATAGATTCCAATGCCCTGCTGGAATAGCATATGAGCAGAGCATTATGTTTAAATCTTAGAATTAGAAGGAACAGGTTAACTGTCAACTTTATCCTCCAGGACAAGAAGTCAAGAACCTTCACCATGCTGCCACATATTATGCTTTGGCTATGCCCAGAGGATCCGGATGCAGTTGGATCCGAGTTCTTTCAAAGCAACAACCTTTAGGAGCCAAAAAGTTGACTCGCAGTTTGTTCAAGCTCAAGGGAGCTAAATCTACATGCAGGGAAGTACTAGGGATCCAAGCTATATAATAAATAACTATGGTTTTTACATTTTCTTCTATTCCTAAAACTAGATCATCAGAGGATACGGCAATATAAGATTTGTATACGATTTTATACAGTCATAAGGATGGTTTCTATGTCAGATGAGTCCTGATTTCATTCACCAACTCACAGCATAGCATTCGAATATTCGATCCCACTGACAGATCCACTATATGGATGATAACTAACATTTGCAGGGAGACCAGCATTCTACTACTGCAGATTCATGGAAATCGTAGCTACAGTAACAAATCTCTAAAAAGTACTAATTTCTTCGATTCTAGGTTAGCAATCATGGTAAATTACAATCCCAACTGATTAAATCATGTAAAACATTTGCCATGCAATAATCAGAAACGCGAAATGAAAAGGGATATCTGCAGCCCACCTCTCGGACATGTAGCGCAGGAGGTTGTCGGTGACGAAGGTGTCGGCCCAGAACGCCTCCATGGTGCCCGCGGCGCGGTCGACGGCGGCGCGGGCCATGGCCTCGGCCTCCTCGGTCTCCAGGAGGTCCCCCTGGTGGCTCATGTCCACGCGGCGCCACAGCGTGGGGTCGTTGGCCGCGAGGCGGCGCCACGAGCGGCACACCAGCCCGGCCCCCGTCAGGAGCTCAGCCGCGTCCAGCTTTCCGAACACGGCGGCGAGCGCGTCCGTCGGCATCTCCGACCAGTCGCGGGTCTCTCCCTCGGCCTCGGCCTCCGCCTCCACCAGGGGAGGCGGCGGTGGCGAGGACATGCGGGGACGCTAGGGTTTGCGAGCCGGGGAGGAAGAGCGGCGGCGGGGAGCGCCGGAGGGAGGTGGCGCGTATCGACGGCCTTGAAGGGGTACGGGGGCGCGGATCGGCTACCTTAGCCGGATTTACTGCAACGGCTCGCAGGAGGGTCATCACCGTTGCTTTTATCCAACGGTGTATTTGGCTTCCGATTCGGTTCAAACGAACACTCGCTTATACAGGATGTGTTCACTGTATAGCTGCAGAAATTTAAGAGTTTTCTTTTTAATTTTTTTATATTGTTAATTTTCAAAAATTCAATAAAGTTACCTCAAATTTCAAAGTTTCTCAAAATATTCCGTTAGCTTCATTTAGTCGAGTTCTTTACATAAGTGTCCTTCGATTTTTGAGTTTAAAATATTTATTCTCGTAATTTAAATTTAAATTTAATTATTCAACACTTTAATTTTTTAATACAACTAATCTTCGAAAATTCAAAGAAGTTACCTCAAGTTTTCTAAGTTTCTCAAAATTATTCCGTTAGCTTTGTCTCCTCGAGCTCTATATGTAGGTGTCCTCATTTCTTTTGAGTTCTTAGTTTTGAACATTTTAGTCTCATAATTTGAATTTAAATTTAATTATTCAATCATTTTTTTATTTTTTATACAGCTAATCTTCAAAAATTCAAAAAAGTTATCTAAAATTTTCAAAGTTTCTCAAAAATATTTCTTTTGTCTCATTGAGCTCTTTGCGTACCTGTCTTCCAACTTCTTACTCTCTCTGTTGATTATAAAAGGTAACGATGACACCAATTTAAAAACGGAGAGAGTACTTATGTTTAATTTTTTAATTTAAATTTAAATTTAAGTATTCAAATTTGAACACCTATTTTTTGTGGTTCATCCAATTAGAGATGTCGCTGACGACTTGAAGAGTGTTCCGCATGATGAATAATTAAATGAAAAATTTAAATTTGAATAATTAAATTTAAAATCAAATTACGAAATTAAACATTTCAAATTCAGAACTCAAAACACCTACACAAAAAGTTTGACAAGACAGAACTAACTAACAAATCAATTTTGAAAAACTTTGAAAACTTGAGTTAACTTCCTTTAATTTTTCAAGATTTACCGTATACAAAAATTAAGAAAAAGGAAAATTTAAATTTTTGAAGCTATACATCAACACATTCTGTATACGTGAGTGTTCGTTTGAGCCGAATCGAAAGCAAAATGCACCATTGGATAAAAGCAACGGTGTATAAAAGCAACGGTGCAAACCCTTACAGTAAATCCGGCTAAGGTAGCCGATCCGCGCCCGGGGTACAGGTGCTTCACGCCTCACACACTTGACGCAACACCCCATTTCGTGATCTTTTCTGATGTCTGCCACGTGGACGTGGCACCGTGTTGTCACCAATTTACCAGCATTTATATCGCTTAAAATGTTTCTTCGATTTAATTTTTTCGAGTTGGGCCAAATTCCTACGCAAAAAAAAATTCTTTATCTTCCACTCAATTGATGCAGGAGTACATCACTGCCGATACTGAGCTAAACAACTCAAGGGCTGTCAGGAAGCTGCACCCTACACACAAATAAATGAGGAAGGATAAAGGAGTTTCATTTGGTAGTTTCTCATGGCAAACTACAGTTAAGACATTGGTTCGTGATCATAAAACCCGCAATATTCTTTTTCTATGAAGTACTTCCTCTATTTTTTAATTGTTGTATTCGTTGTTAACTATTTATTTTATTAAAAAATAATTCAAATGTACAAAATCAAGAATGGTTATGTTTTAAATACTTTTAATGATAAAACAAATTACAACAAAATATACGATATTGATCATATTTTTTAATAAGAGAAATAATCAAAGATAACATAAAAAACCAACAGCGACAATAATCTTAAAACAAACAGATTATTGATCATCAGATGTTAGATATAGCATTATCAACATATATTTACGACAACAAATTCCCATATACCATTTACAACTCAAACCATGTTTGCTGACAATCACATATGCGTTCTATATGTAACCCCTGGTTATAAATATGCAAGGTGGTTAGTTCAATTCTGAACTAAGCAACGCCATCATAAACAACCAGAGTGAGTATTATCTTTTTTTTAAAAAAAAACTTTCAGACAAACTGCTTTAACTACAGTACAAAGGGGCGTTGACAGGCTTGTAGAGGAAAGTCTTCACAGTGTGAGCATTCCCTGATGTTTTGTTGTACGAGAACTTCACGCCGGAGTGGGCATCACCCCTTCTAGTGCAGTGCTGGTGGAAGCTGCTGATGGGCCTCGCCAAGCAAGACTCCCACCGATCACTCTCTGGCATCGTCTCTGCAACAGTGTACATGCCCTTGGAGTTTGTGAAGGCTTGGTAGTTGATAACCTCCCCAGATTTTGTGATGCAGAGAACAGCAACCTCGGCACCTAGATGAGACGCACATGAGGATGATGAACATAAGAAAGATCTCAGAACAACCTCAACGTCAATATTGAACCCAAATTCACAATAACAATATGGTAGAAATCACATGCAACATGTGAAAGTCGCTGCACAAGAAGTTAATCAAAACTTGATAAATTTCTAGAGAGCATTTGTGAACTTTGACAGAAATCAGAATGACCCATGCACTCATCTCTCCAGGATATTCAGAATATAAGCAATGACTGGTGCATACTCTAGAGATGTATTGTTCGGCAAGTAGAACTAGACCACAACTCTAGACTTCATTGACAAGGACACAAGGCGGGAACTTCTTCCAACATGGTCAGTCATGATGATAAGAATAACCAGGATTTTTTGTCTAATGAACAAGAACAAATAAGTTATCCAAATCAGTCGTAAAATGATACAGTACAGCACAAAAAATATGATAAATTTACACTAAATGAAAGTATGAAGCTATCCCTCTATTAAAATGTAGGAGTAGATAAAGTTACTGTCTATTTCTCGACTTATTTGAAGATTAATAGGCTGTCGTCACAAACTTGTGCCTTGATTTTTGTGTGTCAAGCTGACTTAAATTTGTGACATTCAAATTTATTTACCAGACAATTTGAACTTATGTTTACTATAGTATGTGGTTCAGCTCTGCTCCCCCCCTCCCCCCCAACCCCCCTACAATTTCCATCTGAATCCGCCGTTGCCTATGGGTTTCTTCAGCACAACCAAGCATCAGGAAGCTATGTGATATGCATCACCAAGTCTGGACCAGCTTAATGGAATGTTGACTACAAGTGGACAATCTGAAGACGAATTGGGATTTGGGCAAATTTCAGCAATAAAGCAGTTTTGTTTCATGAATAATAATATCAATCAAACTTATTGAGATCACCATACTAGTATCCCTATTGCTGCACAATCAATATCTCAGAAAATACTGGTAGTCTTAAATTCATCAACTAATAATGGAATAGAATCTAAGTCCCTCCCCAATCCCGATGATACCAAGCACACTCTTTTGCACGAACTTCTCTAGTGCAACACAAATCCAAGCTCTCCTCACGTCTGGATACTCTCACGAAGTGGATGGAGGCCCGGAAATTTCAAGACCTGGAGCAGCTTAACCGAGATCCGCACCAACAGTACGAAATTAGAGTCGGGAACCACAGGTGCGCACCCGCAGAGGCCATCGTCGGCCGCTACGCAAATCCGCAAAAAGAGAGAGGAGGCGGGTGTGCAGGACTGACCTTCTAGGGCGTGGTCCTCGGGACCGATGGCGGCGTCGCCGCAGACGTCGCAGACGACGCGGCCGCGGATCTCCCCCGTCCATGCCTCGGCGGCCGGGGCTACCATCAGGACGGTAAGGACGAGGCCCAGATGGAGGAGCAGCGGCCACCGAGCGCGCGCCGCCGCGGCCATGGCTGGTAGACGGCCTGCCTGGTTGGTTGGTGGAAACGGAACGGAATGTGAGAGGGAACCGTGCCGTGGAGTGCCAAGTTGGTGGGGCGTCCAGTTTGTGGAAGCGAGGAGTACTGCAAGTGTGTGACCATTCTGCCCCTCACCAAAACTGGCCCAAAAGTTTCGAAAAAATGGAAACAAGGCCGCTTGGCATCCAATTAGGCCCGTTGATCTTATCTGGGCCGTTTTAAGTGCCAAACTGGATTATTACTTCTCAACAGCAAACAAAAAATGTTCCTCTAGAAAAAAGCAAACAAAAAATGTCCTCTAAAAAAAGGGTAGCATTAGCACGGAAATAACTTATGTATAGTGTTCGAACCTCGTGGTACTTTTTTTATAATTCCTCTGTTTTTAAATTATTATTAGCACAAGTTCAAACATGAAACTGTGGCAACAAAAGTTCAAACATGAACTAATTATTGTTCTTTTTTTTTTGCAACAGCACTAAATACTGTTCCAATGTCAAGAATGGAGGGTGGAGTAAATTATGATCTCCGAGCAAACGAGCATAACAAGGTACATCTTGTTAGGTTCAGTGGGATGGAAACATGAAACGAACATAACAAGATAACGGAGTAGGAGTTTTTATGTTGGAGTTCCAACCCAACACATATGTTGCTATATAACTAAATAATTGTTGCATTATGTATTGCATTGTCTGTTTATAATCCTACTTGATCGGCGGTAAAGCATACTTCCTCTGTTATTTAATTGATATCGTCGTTGACTTTTACATTTAATTTTAATTATTTATCTTATTTAAAAAATTTATTTGAATGTGTAAAATTTTAAGTTGTGACTCAAATAATACTAATAATAAATCAAATTATAATAAATTATATAAAATTTATCAATTTTTTTAATAAAATAGATAATCAAAATTGAATGTAAACATCAATTGTAACCTGCAGCAGGGGTATCAAGCAATCGCCGTGGGACGGTGGTGTGAACGGAGCCTGGTCCAACAATATTCCATTTGACCACTCATGTTTTCGCCATTTTTAAAAAATTCCATCATGCTGGGTCCGGTCCCGTTGACGGCACGACTGTTCGAGAACCGACATGATAAGAAATATAGAATGATTAAAATATGATTCATTGGAATGTTCTTGTCTCACTTGCCCACTCCAGGTCCGCTTAACAATTGTCATCGCCGACGTCACCATGCCAAGCTCAAGCTGCTAAACTCGTACGACATGACACTTGTACGAACTCAAGCTGCTAAACTCGTATGTGATACTTGTACGAGCAGTCGAATACTCCACACGATGGATGCTCTGTGGTACTTATCTCTGTCTCAAAATAAATATTTATTTGGGTTTTATATTATTTAGCTTTGATCAATAATTTTTATATATTTGATTAACTTTAAAAATTTACTATTTGTACTTTTAAATTTTTTATAAAAAATATTTTTATAATATATATTTTATATATATTAAAAATAATTTATATTATAAAAATCATTGATCAAATACAAGTTTGATTAAACCAAATGAACACTTAGAGACGGAGCGAGTATAGTATTTGCCAACTTGCCACATGTGCATGCCCCCTAACAGGACAGTTGCCAACTTGGCGGCTCACGTAGGACGTACGTCTCCTTCCCCAAGTATAAAACGGA
>BCLG01001750.1:0-39371 GCA_001602295.1 Zoysia matrella
CTTCGAGCCGCGAGGCGACGCCACCGCAGGCTTCGCGGGCGAGACGGCGGTTCCTGCATCCCTGGACAGGTAGTCCAGGAAGCCTGCCTTCGCCTTCCGCTTCCTGACGGTTCTCCTCGGCCTCGACGCCGCCGCGGGGTCGGGCTCGGCCCTCCGCTGGGTCGGCAACCCGGCGGAGCTGGTCCCAGCCCCGCTGGCGATGATAGCAACCGGCGGACCCTGAGGGACACCAAAGTCAGCTTCCAGAGACATATTACGACCAAAGCAAAAGGGCTGCGCTTACCAACTGGCGATGATCCCTGTCGAGGGGACGCGGCCCCCAATTAAGGCCGTCCTCGACGTCCTTGAAGACGGCTGAGGTCCGGGCCAGAACCCCCTTGTCGGCGAGAGGCCGGCCGCGGACTTCGCAGATCTCGTCGTCCGGCCCCTCGTACTCCCCGATGCTGTGCACCCGACGGCGCAGCGGCATGATCCGTCGGCGCATGGCGACGCCGAAGACCATCGTCCCGGTTAGCCCTTGGTCTCGGAGACGCCGAATGGCCTCCAGGTGAGGGCGGATCGTCTCGACCTCGGCCGCCGAGAGCTTCGACTTTCAGGACCCCGTCGCTCGGGGCACCGCGTCCTCAAAGGCCGGGAGCTGAGGGTCGACATTGTTGATGTAGAACCACGAGGCCCGCCAGCCCTTCAGCGAGGTCTTCAGATCGACCTCGATGTATTCCTGAGACTCCCGAGCCCGGAGCATGATGCTCACGCCCCCGACGCGCTTGCCGACCCCTGTCTCCTTTGACGTCTGGAGACTGGCGAGGAAGAAGTACCTCCACAGCAGGAGGCTCGGTCGGATCCCCAGATACGCTTCGCACAGCGTGACGAAAACGGCGGCGTGAAGGACCCCGTTCGGCGCCAGCTGATGAAGCCGGGCGCCGTACTGATTCAGAACTCCGCGGAAAAAACTGGAGACGGGCAGCCCCAGCCCGCGCTCATGGTACGTCAGGAAGCTGACGATCTTCCCGGGCGGTGGCGCAGGCACAACGTGGCCATAGCCGGCCACCCAGCCCGCCGAATCCTTCGGCGGGATCATCCCAACGGTGGTCCACCGCTCGAGCAAAGCGTCATTGACGCACGAAGCTTCCCACTCGGACATTTTGCAGCTGGTGGCGGCGAACACGAAGGCTACGACGATCGCCGGACTCAGCGGTGTTGCGAGGAAAGGCAGAGCGAACGAGCTCCTACGCAAATGGCAACGACGAAGTGAGAAGGCTAGACGGGAACACGAAGTTACCGTGCCCCCCCTTTTTTAAAGGGCCCGAGCAATTACTGCGCCCCCCCCACGATCAGCCGAGGGGTAACCGCTCGGTCGTGGGGGCGCGACCCAGGGCGCACCCCAGCCACCCACCCGCGACCCGCTGACGAGCGGGCCCAGGCCGCACCCTGTCGCTTCCGCCGCAGACAGGACGGTGACAATTACGACAACGGGACGGTTGCCAGAACACGTCTGGCAGGCGACGTGACGCAGGCACGCGAACCGCCGCATTCACAACACCATCCGATCGAGAATTCAAATCAACCGTTCGGATCGACTGGCGATTCGAATTCCCGGACGGCCCGATTACCCTTCGCGTGGAGGCACGGGAGCCGTCTGATCCCCGTAACCGCAACGGCGGGTTTAAACACGGGGAGGCGATCGAACGAAACCCCTCGCACTCGGCTGGCCGACAGCCGAGGCCACCGGAGTGCCGAACCATACGTTCAGACGCTGATCACGGCTAAGCCTAGGCGCGACGCTGATCATGGGAAGGAACCGCATCGAACCGGTCCGACCTAAGCGTCTCACTGAACGAAAGACCGAGAACGACCTCGGCCCGACCTCTAAGGTCGAAACGATGCGTGCACGCAGAACAAAACCCCTTGCGATCAACCAATTGGCAGCCGAGGCCACCGGGCCAAGCCAAACGATCGGACGCTGATTATGACCTGTGTCTAGGCACGCCGCTGACCACGGACCACGCTTCAAATCCAGCTCTCCAGACGCCCTACCAAGCGTAAGGACCAGGATCGACCTCGGTTCGGCCGTAGCCATCGGCACAATGCCTGGTCGATTCCCCGAGTCGCTCTGGGACCGGGTGACGACCCGGCGGAGCGGTTCCGATGAGACCAACCGCCAACGAAAGGTGGTCCGTATAACGATCCAGCCCACGACCGATCCTTTGGATCGCCCGAGGGCTCGAGGGCTACGCCCTGTGGGCGCGCTCGTGCGCACCCATAGGAACTTGAACTTTCGGGACGACCAGCCCGACGCCGCCTCGATCAAAAACCTCGAAGCGGCATCAGGCTCGGGGGCTACTGTCGAGATCACGTACCCCAGGTACCTAACAAATCGCTCCAACGAGAGAAAGTCGAGGGTCGGATGACACGGGCTCCGACCCCTCCGCGACGACCTACGACGGCTATCGCATGGCCGCGCAAGGGCGCGAAGACCCCGAGCCCTGAGGATAATACCCGGGAGCGACCCCCAGAAGGCAGGTACCGCGTTATGGTACATTTACTCCGGGGACCAGCTGCCATCCGTCCCGACGAGACAGAACGAGGTTCACCACGGCGACACTCCAGCAAAAAGCTGCGACGACTGCCAGACACGATGGGTCAGCGCTGTAACTAGCACAGTGGCGCCGGACAGGTATCACGGTACCCGCCGACATGCCCGACGTGACGGGTCATGAACGCGCCTGAACGGAACGAAGTGATGTCGACAACGACGGGTGGGTCCACCTGTCGGCGAGACGGCAGGATTTCGTAGGACCCATTGCATGTAACCTCAGGGCTCCCCCTATATAAAGAGAAGCCCGGGGAGCGATAAAAAGAGAGGTGGAACAACACACAAAACAGACCCCGATTTTCTCACACCCAGGGTCCTCCCGCGAAGAGAGGCCCCCGTCTTGTAACATTATTCTCGAGATAATCCGTCCCCTGGACGTAGGGTATTACACCATCCGAGTGGCCCGAACCAGGTTAAAAATCCCCCTGAGTCTATCTTAGATTAGGCCATATCGAATCCGAAGGCACACCTTCCCTCACGACCGTATATTTACTGTGCCGGTGGTCAGAACGCCGACAAGTAGAACACCAGAATGCATCCTAGTAACTCATGATTGCCAAACACAAGAGAACTAGGACGACGCCACGAACAACCAAGACAACTCTCCAGCAGGTATATATTTACATGCGTTTGTCAGACTTACAAGCTACTCCTACTGACCAACCCGCCCCAAGCAACAAAGCTCGCTCACCAGTCTTTCAAAAGTTCCCCAGCGACATCTTTGTAGCTGACCTTTTTCTTCTTCGGAGGAGCTGCATTCGGGTTCAGGGCTGGAACCCCGGACGTTCCTGCCTGTGGCAACGGACTCTCAGAATTCGATGTTGAACTTCCTACTCCAGGTATATCCTTCTCAGCTTTGCCCGGGGGCGTCCCGTTCGTGTCTTCTGTCATATTCTGGCGCAGGGCTGGTACCATGTCAAGAAGCATGGCTTGCCATGGATCAATCATTTGTGCCATCTTATCGCCCGGCACACTACTCATCGTCGCTTCAGCAGCACGTGCTTTTTGAAAAGGACTGTCAGGTTTCACCTCCACTGCATTGGATTCGGCACCTATGGGTTCTTGCTCTCCCATTGTAAAAGACTGGGCGCCTGGAGGCGGTCCATTGCTACCATCTTCCGTCTTAGAGATATATTCTTCACCCAGGTTTTGATCCTCTTGATCTCTTCCACCAATGCCGCTTTCTTCAGATTCACCATCTACTTCTGCATGCTGATTACCTCTCCCTGCCCTTGCTCTCCGGACTGGTCTAGCACTAGCTCGAGGCTGTATTTGGCCCTTTTCACTGTTATTTCCGTCCATCTTAGAGATGCAATCTGTGTCTGGCTTTTGATCATATTGGTATTCATCAGGGCCACTTTCTTCAGATTCAACATCATCACTTATTTTTACATGCTGGTTTCCTTTTCTAGCCCTTGTTCGCCGGACCGGTCTAAGAGCAGCCCTTGCAGGTCTAGAACTACCGGCTGGCCTGCTTCTTTTCCTTGGTACATGTTTGGCATGAGATCGTTCAACTTCCTCCAGTTCATGCTTATGATCCAGAGGCTCAGCATTTTCCTCGCTGAAACAGGTTATAACAGAGAAGGTATGAATACTGATGACAACCAAAACACATTCCATACTAAAAGTGTAGTAACGTGAGCATTCGCCAGATACCTTCTTTCAATTTGTAATTCTTCTAGTGTATCCGGTTTAAGGTTGTAAGCAGTTTCAGACAGCTTCGTTTGTTTTTCCACTGAATCTTCCAGCCATTTATTACTGATAATATGCAATCTTTTGTCGTGTAGATATCGTCGCTCAGCAGGTGGGAAGCTGCATAAACACCAAAAGAGTTGCATATGGTCCCGTTTTCCATCTCAAACAACAGTCACAAATCAAATATAAAAATATCATAACTAAATCAGTACCATCTGCTAAAAAGAAGTAAACCAGTACCTCTTGTACAGGATATCAAAGTTGTAGGTCTGTAAAACTGAAACTACAACCAAATGAGTAGCAGGAACAATGCTGCTGCAGACTTGACCACCATGCATTCTTAGATCATGCTTCACCCTCCTCAGTGCAAGATCGGACACTATATTGTACTCCGCATTCCTCCAGGAGAAAAAAAAAATGAAGAAATGAGCAACATTATGTGAACGATGATATTATGAGAGTAACTGAGACTTACATTAAGGGTGCATGATGGAAGTAGACACAGCAGGCCCTGAAGAAGCAGAATCTCTCATCTCCATAATGCTTCTTTTTGTACTTATTAACCATATCTGAATGGTCATCAACTTTGTCGATATTGCTAAAAATCTGATGAATGAACGTATAAAAGAAGAAATATCAGAGCAATTCATGATGAATTCAGCTTTGGGGGAATAACAGTATTTTCAAGCTACAAGTCTACAGAGACATTATTCTAAGAATCCACTGACCCAGGTCATGCAAAGTGGCAAACAAAAAACGTTGTTAGGAGGTATCAGGTGAAACCATCTTCAGATACTATCATGCGAATTCAATAGGGGCTAGTTTTAAAGGATAAATAGTGACTGGTTTTGGATAGATCATATTGAAGGAGAGGAGATTAGAAGAGGAGGAATCCCTCATCCACAAAATACAATCCCTACAATTAATAAACGGGCCCCATCATTGTTATATGTGCACCTCCCAAAAATACGTACGCGTACCCTGTTATTCAGTTGTGCTAATTGAGGCCCTGCAGTGATACATCTTAAATTTTGAACTGTAGTCATTAGTCACTGGGAGAGAGAATCGTTCTGTCACATGAAGGACAAGTACCATACCTGCTTCAGGTCAGTAATATCAATGTCCCAGTAATAATAGTCAGCATATCGATCAATCTCTTCAGGAAACTTGTGTCTCGCAAAATCAGCAAGAAAGAGGATATACCTGTACATTGATAATTGCATTAGAACATTTTCTAAGTAATTGATGAAAGAAATATCATGAAAAAGGTCAAACTTGGGTCTCAAATGAAGAAGACATTTTTCCTTGCAACAGTCTAAGATCCAACTATAATGAATGATTCTTCCCTTATGTGCGGCTGCCTGATATTTGATTCCTGACAGTTAATGTGAAACCAATCTTCATATTATAATCACTCAACATTCTCTTATTAAAGAAAAGGAGAACTCTTGAACAAGAAAGATAAACACCTTTCTTCTCCGCAGCTATGCAGTGAGTAACCGAGTCATTTAGATTCATAGAGAAAGACCCTCCATTTTCCACAACCATTTTATGAAAATATTCGAGGTCGTATGATGACGGGATGTTGACAAAATCTAAGTAAAATAAGGACTAAACTCTTTCTAGTATAATTTTTTTTCTAAACTTTGTCTTTCAAAAAAAAAAGGTTTAGATGCCAAAGAATAGCACAGGGAAGGATACAGAAAATCATGTTTGCAAATATCAGTGTTTCTCCCTTGAGACCAGATGTGTCTGTTTTCATTAGATGTGAAGGGATGATTGACACACTCTTCTTTTTCTCCCCTTTTTTGATTGTTCTTGAGTGCTTCATGTTGTCATTTTTCATGCCGTCATCATCTACCGCCTTGTGCATCATTCCATTACTTGAATGGACAATGTCCACAAATGCTGCGATGATCAGCATCACAGAGAATTATAGTCAGGATCTTATACGGCTTCATAATGGTTGTAGCCTGCTGCAAGCTCTTTAAATAAAACTGAGCCTATGAATGCGCAATAGGAATGGACAAGTTAAGGGACAAATTAAATCACCCTGCACATCAAGGCACTCATGCCACGGCTTATCATATCTCACTCCCTGAATACGAGGGAACCTCAAGCAGTATGGAGCAGCAAATACCTGCATCAAATTGAAAGCAGTTGTGAAGTCACTTGAGAGAACACATCAGCTGGTTTACAAGAAAAGCTTTAAAGAATGTCAAAACGAAGACGAAGAGTTTGAGTATGCAAATAAAATACCTCGGACTTGATTGTACGAATGTCACTTGTTATAGATATTATGACTGACCTGCAATTGGTCATCTAGGATATCAGATTATTTTTGTACCTGAGAAAATGGCTAGTAAGCTCAATGAATTAAATAAATATTACTTATCAGGGCTCTCTATCCAAACATCTGGCCTTTCCTTTGAGTTATTTGTAACTTCATAAAATCTGGGTGGTTTTTTGGGGTACTCATTTTTCCTGACCATCATGAATAGCACTATATGAGAGATCACGAAAGGAGAAAAACACCCTGAAGAGTGATAAAATAGGTTGACGAGCTTTGATGAAACATGCATAAGAACTTGAAAAATAAACATGCAGCATAAGAAACAACGAGCAAATACCTGAAATAAGGCTTCAGTTTGCGGACAAGAGCATTGAGCTCTTCATCAGCGAGACCAGTACCAACACGGCAAAAGGAAAGAAACCTTGAAAAATGGAAATAATATAGATGAGGAAAAAAAAGCATATGGAACAATAAAATATATTCAGGCAATATCAAACTGCATTGGTATGAAACATCATAGCCAGTCATTATTATGACAGAAACGTTTCCTGTCTACAGGATACAGGGAATAGTAAGATGTTTGCAGTTACAAACAGAAAATAATATAGAACAAAAGGTACTCATGCTGTCATGCATGCCTATCTGCAAATCTTCACAAAAGGACAGAATGTTCCTACTAAAAATAACAATACATTATTACGAAAATACAAAATCATATTTACACCTTAGCCAAGGGTAGCATAAAGCTTCCAGTTACCTTTTGGGATAACTATTATCATCTGAAGGTACTGCAAGACCAACTAAAAATTGTGCAACCTGTAAATCAGTTAAAAACAATCAGCAATCTCTGATACCAGTTTACTGAAAGGAATAAAGTTGCAAGAAAGTGTGTACTTGATGCTACAGGAAATAATTATGTTTCCTGTGATGATTCTAAAGCACCAGTACAAGAATTTTGACAAGGCAATTCAATATATCATTCACATCCCGCTAGACCTAGTGTCAAAATTAGAAAGTAACCAAACTATATATATCAAAAAAATAATGTCTACTTCACCTCTCCACCTCGGCGTCCAGATCCATAGTATCCTCCTACCAACAAAGGAGTCAATGGCACCCAATGAATCGTTACAAAATTTTTAGTGTTAACTGTTCACAAATAATGAGAGATGCTAACCTATAATAAGGACATCCAGGTCAGCACCCGCATGTATATAATCAGGCTTTAATTTAAGCCACTTTCCACTCCGATCACCAGGTTCCCATTTAGATTCAAGGTCCTTCAATACTATTCCCTCCTCTCTAATCACAATGAATATATTGAGCAATCATGAGTATCATGATTAAAATGTTTGCGCAAAAAAAGGTTGCTAAATTGATTAGTGTCAAGGAAGAAGGTGAAAGAAAACCTGTTATCAATAGTTTGTTTAAAGAATTTCTCGACATCTTCAAGATTATGAGCAACAATTGACCAACACGGTTCATCTTCAAGTTGCAAAAAAATGCTTAGTGTTACACAATAATAGGCAGTCAAAATGATAGGAAACACAGTATAACACAACAGGTAGTTCAGTTCAAAACACACACACACAACAGGTAGTTCTTTGAAAGAAAATAGAAGCAGAAGACTGGAAAAAGAAATTTTGTCAACATACAAGATCAGACCACTGGTATACAGTGCCTCCTTGTGTTATCTAATATGTGGGAGACTCAAACAAAAAGAAAAGATACATTTAAGTGCAAAATTGTCATCAGCTACCTGAAGGACAACGAAGATTCAGACCACCAGCTGGGACCAAAACCTCAAGACGACCCTTTGAAGGCTTCACAACCTTCTGTAGAATTTCATGCCGCTCTGTCAAGCTTTGGTGGATAACACTAGTGTCCCCAGAATAAAGGATGTCAAAAGCAACATCTACACATTGCTAAGGTCAAAAACTTGATACACACTAAAAAAAAAGTAGTCTTCCTTCATAAACAAAGAAAAGAACAAAAATACAAAGGCATAAGCCAAGAATGCTGGAAGCACTTAAAATGAAGGATACAGCACAGCTGCAAATATAAAATAAGTTCAGTTAGTAGGAACTTCTGTGAAAGGACCATTCTGAAGCCAAAACAAAAACATTTGAAAAGTTTCATGAAAATAACCTGTCGATCAGTCTCCAGCCCCTCCCTTGCAGCCTTAGCTGCAAATAGAACTTAGTTTAATCCACTATAAACATTCAATGGAGAAAAAATTTTGTGATTTTCAATGGAATATCAGAACCTATTTCCTGGTTTGAACCAAATTCAGCAAAACGGTTAAGCATACTGTCCCAGACAAGCATTTCACCATCCAATATACACCTGGGTTATTAATAACAATTTACATCAGAACTGAAATGCATCACCAGGAAATAAGTGCTGTTGAAACATATAAAATGATCAACAAAAATTCACAAAGAAGAATCTACTGTTATAGTTTTGACATTTCAGAACTAAAATGCTCTTTGCGAAGAGAAAAGTTACCTGTCGACTAGGATATTTTCCTTAATAACCTTTGACATCCCAGGTGCGTATTCAGAGTGATCAAGAAAACTTCTGATATACATAGAATAACATTAGTGTTAGAAGTGAAGATTCCTGAAGATGACAACATAATAAAAAAAAAATGACAAAAGTAGCCAATAAGTTTAAGATGAACATGCAAGAAATTTACGGGTCACAATCCGGTTACCTTGAGAAGAAATGAATTTCTTCCCCATTTTTGTGAATTTGAATA
This sequence comes from Zoysia matrella, assembly GCA_001602295.1. NCBI lineage: Eukaryota > Viridiplantae > Streptophyta > Magnoliopsida > Poales > Poaceae > Zoysia > Zoysia matrella. The sequence continues at coordinate 9,343 of BCLG01001750.1, forward strand.
CGATCACCATCAAATTTGCACTCGGCAACCACTTGTTTACCATGAAGCTAGAGAAAATAAGGGGTATGATTACCAAGATAATTCAAGTGATGTAGTAGATTTTTTTTTTACAAAAATTATTTAGCAATGCCTGCATGTTGTGCAGTTAGACTAATAGGTAGTAGCTACAAAAGAAACATGGGGGGGGGGGGGGGTAACAACCTTCTTCCAAGCAGCTGATGCATCATTGATTCTCATAGCTAGCTGAGGCCTGACTGCTTTTCCAACTTCAATATCCTGATCATTCAGATAAGTATACTTGAGAGCCCTAAAAACACTTGCATCAAAAAACACTTGTATCTACAAATACTGCAGCTGAAGTCAAGAAAATTGTAATGAAGCCACGGTATTTTATTAGTTTGACATTTTTCTATCAAAATCCAAACGCCAGTCATCCCAGAAAACATACACACATGAAATAGCTGGTGAGATTCTCTAAGAAAACGTTTTTTTAAGCGGTTACAACATAGCACTAAGTAAAAGTCATGGAAATCAAAGTACAAGCAAAGAGATTCAGCATCATCACCTGTCGTTTATGCCTCACACTTCGATCATTGAGCTTCTCGCAAACAAGTTTCAAGTCACAAGTGACATTGAACAAGTCTTCAGCATCAGGATGAAACTCATGGAATACGCTCCTCTCACTAATCCCCAATTTCAAATCTACAATTACACCAAATATCAGAGGAAAATGCAAACACTGCATAAATGTAGCGGAAAAATATAGGGAAGTGCACACGACAACAATGAACAAGGTTGCCTTACCTTTAAGAATAATCATCAGAAGCCACTTCATTTCAAGGGCGTTAGTTTTCTTGATAAGACCAGAAAGTATTGAGGCCTTCTCAGACCTATCAAGAACGAAGATGCATTCAGATATTTCCAGCATACATAGATGCCAATAGAGTTATTAGCTACCTGTTCTCAGTTGCAGCTAAACGATCAAGCGCGTCATTGACCTCTTTTATCGCCAATCCTCCAGAAATCATACCTTGCCTTCGCTGCAGAACCTGAATAGCGGCCAAAAGATGCAGAAGTTAGAAAACAGCGTGCAGTGTAGCTGCTTATGAACCATTGCAACCAAAACCCGGATCAAGCAATGTAGTTATACTAAATTCGAACTAAACCAGTATTTTTTGTCGAATAATGACCTATAATGCCGTATGAATTGAAACCAAATAACTATAACATTAATCTTCAGCGGCCACATTTTATGCAGTTCACCTATTCATAAGCACTGTACATAGAAACCTAAACATAAATAAAGTGGCTAAATGGAAATTTAACCAAGTTCATAATTCCATTCTATAAGGGCGAGGCGAGGTAGCACGGCCAGAGAGAGATTGCGAGGAATGGGTCGCGGGTCAACTGTACCTCAGCTGCGACGAGGGCGAAGTTGCCGGCGTTGCGGAAGCCTCCTCCACGGCGCCAGTTGACGAGACGTACGGCGTCAGGGGAGTCCTTGGCGATACCGAGGGCGTCCACGAGCACGGCGGCTAGCGTGGCCTCCTTGAGCCCGTAGGATCCCCGCTCGCGGTCAAGCCCCGGGAGGATGAGGCGGAGCGCGCTGAAGTAGTCGTTTCTGCCGCTGGGCCCGTACGCGCGATCCAGGAAGACGCGGATGCGGCTGCGCTTCTTCGCCGAGGTTCGGTCTTTCGACATCGCCTGGAACATCGCCACCAGGAGGCCGAACCGCACTCGCGCCGCCATGGCCCACCGTGGGAAGCGGAAAGTCGATAGCCTGCACGACCGAACGACGCCGCGCGCGATCCCCCTCGCCGCTCGCTGGCCTGCTCCCGGCCGAACGCCGTGGCCGCCCTCAGTCCCTCCCGCCGGCTTGTGTTCGGGTCGGACGTGGAGCAAAGACGAGGAAGAAGAGGGTCGAGCACAACCGAGAGGATAGGGCCTTAGGCCTTACTACATATTCCATGGGCCCGTTTGAAGGAGACAAAATTAGGTTGGTATGATTTCGCGGGGTAAGGTGAAGGCCCTATCCGGCCTGCACACGTGCTCAATTGACACGGCCAATTGGTGACCACCTGTCCACTTTACCACGATGCCACTTCAAATTCAAATTTGAAGGTAGTACAGTATTACTCGTCTTCAACATAACAAATGATCCAAATATACCCCCTCCATCCTAAAATTGTTATCACCAGCTAGTTCACATTTATGTAGAACAGTATTACTCAAGTCTTAAATTTAAACTGCGGATAAAGTGACTGCAGTCAACAACAACATTGATATACTGAAACCTAAAGCTCAATTCCACACGATAAAAACATAACAGACTAAAAACGTGGGATGACATCAGGGGCAAAACACAAAATAGTTGATACTGTGCAAACGCAATGCAAACAAAGAAATGGACCATGCGACCAATTCAGATACTGTGCTATAACTAGGAAAAAAAGAACATCTCGACTCCATTCTACTAAAACTTCAAGCAGCCCATCTCCATGGTAGTAAACAAACCATTATGTTACACAAGTATCCAGGCTCAGCAGAAAATGGAAAGACTAAAAAAAGATAAAAACGCAAAGAAGACTAGAATATACAGCCAAATCTCAGCTTAACCAACCACCCTCATCCTAGCATAATCACACCCAGAATTTGCACATTTCTCTCAATTCTAACATTCCACGAAACAAATCCAAAGTCAAAAGATTTAATAAGCACTTTTTCTTTGGCAGTGATTCGTCCAGCACCCAGCTTTGCTAAACTGGAATGACATCGATATTTGAAGTATCTTCACATCTCAGAACTAATCCTTCAATGTTCGTTGGAAGGACACACTTGGCCCACTGGCAACCAGTCGAATTAGGCTCAGATGGAGGAATGATCATCAGCACGTTCTCATTCCTTTGGACAACCCCCATAACACTTACGGTGCTGCCTTCCTTGATGTATCTGCAGGTACAGGTAGAAGTAATCAGTCACTAATATCATCGGTCAATCTTATTTGTGGCAAAAAGAAAATTTTCTTGGCTGTGAAATCCAGTAGCAGGAAAAAGAAGTACCCTTCTTTCAAGCGCATTATTTGATCATCGCTCGAAAGGTTTTTTTCCCTTAGCCATCTCAAAAATTCAGGGGACATATCCTTGTTGTCAGGGTTGATGTCAATTACAACAGATTCATCAACATATGGTGTCACTTTTGCCCCACATCCACTTTTAACCAATGCGCGAAGCCCAGACTGAAAATCTGAGATGTAGAAATCGACCACGTGTCGCTGCAATGGTTGAAAAGGAAAATCTCAGAGGTCAGGGTCTGTTAAAGATCAGCATAAAATATAAATGCAGTGTTGCAATTCTCAGTGGAGATTTTAAACTATATATATTAATTATTTTTTTATGTTAAATATTCACCTCCATAGAACGTAAACCCCATGTAAAACGGCGATGTTCAGTGTTGGCAGCTTTGGAATCCCAACCCCTGTACTCATACAAGCATGTAGAAGTGTACACACATCTTGGAACCCGTTGGAATGATGACTCAAGGGGGAAATTTCCACAAGTAACAACCTGTGAATTTTAAAATACTGTTTATCATGATTGCTCAATAATAGGAGAAATAGCCTTATTTGGAAATAAAATGAGCTTTCAGGATACTTTTTATTGATGGCATAGAGTTATGGTCTATGAACTGAAGTTATCATAACTTTTAATTTACCAGGCCCATTTGACCCAGAAAACATGGAAGGACTGTAAGAGGTTTAATGCAGAATGTGTTGCTTGCGACATGCCAATCACGTTTAAGGAAAGTGATCTATATCGAGTGAGATAAAAGTAACATATATGACAAAGTGAATGGATTGAAGAAAATGAATGAGAAAAAGTAGATAACATCAGATTTACATACCCCGGTTACTTTTACATACTGTCCATCTCTGGCAGTTCTGAGATCAGCATCAGGATAGCGATTAACAAATCCAATCGCACCTCTCCTTCCCCAGAAAGCATTCCAGATCAAAAGTGAAGCAACAAAACCAAATATCACCACAACCACAATCAGCAAAATTGCATTGTGAACAGCACCAAGAATGAAGCCACCTGCTATGAAACCCATCACAAAGAGCAGAATCACAGCCCAGAGTATTGGCTTTGGCAAGCTTCCCTGAATTGAGTAACCATCTTCAGTGTTGATATTAGTAACAGCTGGGTTGTGTGCGAAGGATGTGGCGCGCATTTTCACGGATGCAGTGGAATCAAGCGGGCCAGATACTTTTCTTTGAGCACCAGATGAATTTAGAGGCCCTGAAATCGGTCCAGATGTGATAAGCCCAGTTGTTGGAAGCACAGGAGGCAGAGGACCAGAATTCTGTCGCGCCATTGGGGTCACACCCCCAGACTGTGGACCAGATGACCTTTTTGTTGGCTCTCCATGCTTATTGAGAGGTCCAGAGTTGGACTTTGCTCTAGCTGATCCTCCAGCACCAGGAACTGATGATGAAAGAGAGCCAGAGTAGTTGGAGCGACCACCTACATTAGAGACAGGTCCAGAGTTTGAACCACCACCACCAAATGAAGTATTCCTTGAAGGCGCGTTTCCTAGAGGACCAGATTTTCTTGATTTTTCAACATGGAGATCAAACATCTTCCCAAGCTCTCCAGATTTCTTAATGTCACCGCCAGTATATGGCATTGCAGTGGAACAAATGGTTGGGGCCTTCTCCTTAGGCTGCTCAGGCCGGCCAGAAACATACAGGCCATTGCTCAGCTGATGTGATGGAAACCTAGAACCCATACTTTTTAACCAGTATAATCAACTATCCTTTGCGCGTTCAACCACCCAAACTGTGTGGCCAAGTGAGGCTATATTTCCTGTTTTGTGTGACCAAGTGAGGCTATATTTGTGTCATGACATGCATAGCTTCCCTTTTCTCACATTAAACGTACAACTTGAAGCAGTTCCTGAAAATAAAACATCGAACAAATGAATGTTAAATAAATTCTTAGTATTGCGTCAGCAGAAAAAGAAACATCTTTAAAAATATGACATGCATGTAAGAGAAATTCAATTTTGTCAGGAACACCACAAAGAGCAAAGAAAAACTAATAAATGTCAAAGTTTAATCTTACTAAATGAAGAGTACTTAACACGTGCGCGACACCAGGTCATTATTATGATATTAGAGCAACTTTCTTGCATCGCAAAAGTATGCGTTACGTAAATTATTCGATTTAGTGCTTCAGATAAAGCAAAAAATGAATTAGAATCTTCATCAACTTTTAAATAGATGACAGCACAGCAAACGTTATATTAGCAATTCCTTTTGAGTCTTAGCCTCTTAGGCCCCCTTTGGTAGGGCTTTGGAAGCGGTTTGGCTTTGGCATATGACATAAGCTGTACCAAATACATCTGAAGAAAATGGCTCATGCCCAAAAGCCAGGATAAGCCGTTTTGCATTTTATATTATAACCTTTAACTAGTTTTTGTGCCTTTGCTTGGCTTCTCCTCTCCTCTACTCCCATATTCATTAGCATAAGTGGGATATACGCTGATTTACCAAACAATTTCACAAGGGCTTTAGCTTATCAAAAGTTGGTCCACCCCAACAACAACAAAAACAACAAAGCCTTTAGTCCCAAACAAGTCGGGGTAGGCTAGGAATGAACCCCCAAGACTGGTCGTGAAAAGGCAACAAAAGAAAAAGAAAGGAAAAAAGGAGCGAAAGTTGAATGCTTTGTTGAAATAATGTTCCATATCCAACAAATCAAACTACTGATAATCCCCCAAAACATGCAGAATTTATGGAGATGGCTCCCAAACACCGAGCAGTGACCATGCCCAAAAAAAAAAGGTAAAAAATTAAAATCTTCTACGTGTTGAGACAGGTGCTGGCATCATTAGGATGAAGTGCGTGTCCTACGCAAAGTGAAATGCGTTTTCTAATGATTTACCCAACAACATATCCTAAAATGTACTACAGCAATTTGGCACCGACACTGTCAGATCTCAGGTGAAGCTTAAAGTTTCAGCAAAAAAAAAAAAAAAACCCTCCCACTACCACTTGCCGACATAATAATTTACAGTCCCAGCTATCGATTACCATGCCACTTAGCATTTCAGCTCATATAATGTATTAAGGAAGTAAAAAAAAAAAGTCATCTGAGTAAGTAAATTAAAAGAAAGAGGCCGAGTTGAACTCCCAGAAAAGTAGGAGGTTCAGCTGATTTTAGCACATCACCACTATCCCGCATTCTAATCCTGTAAGGACTTGGATTTGAAGCTCATAGCTATGAGCATCCTTGCTGATAAAAGAAGAAATCGAAACTAAGTCCGGTTACACTTCCAGTCCGCCCCACTGTAGCGACGGGACGACAATGAGGAGTGAGGCTACGGGAGAAGGAGGAGAGGCGCCGTTGCGGCGGAAGGACGCCTGGATCTGGCCTTACGCGAGGTTCGCGCCGAGGGCGGTGGGAAGACTGGCGGCCTCCGGACCCGGTTGGTGGGCGACAACTCGAACTCACCAGGCCGCTCGGGCGCAGATCCACGCCGTGGCAGCGACGAATCTCTCAAAATCCCACCGCGTCGCAGCTCGCTCCACCGACACAGTCGAAGCCCCTCGACCACCGCATTGCCGCGCGGGGGAGTTGGTCTCCACGTCCCCCTAAACATCCCAGGAACCACGCTAACGCAGCCACCTTTCGACGCAGGAACAGTTCTGACTGAGGGAGACGAGAAATCGCCGGAGCAAAGACGACCGGATTTCGGCGAGGGGAGCAGCACTGCGTACCTCAGGGAAATGGCAAGCACGTTGCTGTCCCGCTAGGGCAGTTTGAGCCTTCACTTTTTCCTCTCGGCGAGCCCAGCTCGTGCGGCGTCCGAATGGGGATGTGGAGGAGCGTGGGGGGCGGGGGACTAGCAAGCGCGCAGCAGGGAAGCGGACAAGGGTGGGAGGAGCTGGGAAAGGGAGAGAGAATAAAGGGGACGTGGACGGAGGGGAGAGAGAGAATAATGCGGAGGAAGGATGAGAGAGCGAGAGGCGAGGGTGGTGGGGTGGGACTGGGAGGCTGGAGCGCGCCTTTCGTCTTCTCTCTCGGTTACAACATTCAGTCCTCCTCTTCCCTCCCTCCACAGACTCTGCTCTTCTCTCTCCTATCATAATGCGGCCACTGCTGCTGTAACACGCTGTTTACGGCCCGCTAATGTTGCGCCTGTGGAAATGCCTATAATGCCCTTGGGCCATGCTCTGCTTTCGAACGAAAAAAAAAAGAACTTCCCTGCGCTGGCATATGGGTCCGTGTACAGGAAAAACGGGCCAAAAACAAGGGATGCCTTTTTCAGAATTCAGAACCATTGTCTGCTGAGCTTAAACCCAAAACCCAATTTTCATTGCGATCGGTTTCGTCGCGCGCTGTGAGTAAGAGAATTTGATCGACAACTGAGAGCGACCGGATTGACACGCTAGCTCAGAATGGTACTGTGGCAAGTAGTATAGTTAATCGATGATCGCTTCCAAGGAACTAACACGTCCTACCACACCAGTGCGTAACGTAGCTAGCTGCTTGATTGAACCGCACGATCGAAGTACGTTCATCGATCGTCCAAGAGATGGTCAGTCTTCGATGAGTAGATTGCAATGTACGAATGCGACCGATCGAAGGAACATGGCATGGCATGGCATCACCGTTGTTGTTAAGCTCTCTCTGGTCTAGTGGTACCGGATCCTCTGACCTGCATGCGGCGCGACTGAGCAGAGAGCAAGGCGCGCTGCTGTCTCTTTCCTGGAACGGAAGGTTCATCAGATCAGTCGCCAAAATGCGTCGATGGCGGATGGTAACCGACGAACCAACGAGCAGTCAGTCGGTTCATCCCCGATCCACCACGCTGTGCAAACAAGAACGCATACTCCTATCTGCTAGCCTCTCGCCTATCAACGATGGGTTAAAGATCAGTTGACATAACTTTGTGGCTGACGTGTGGGTTAAAGATCATGTAATACAAAGTTACGGCTGACATTAAGTCAGCGGATTCACACCCTTAACGATGAGCGTCCCCTTTAACGTACGTGACCTTATACATCAGAGGGACGCCCCACGCTTACGGTGGACCAGCATGTCAGAGTAACCAGTTCTAGGATGGGTTCGACCGGGGACCCATCAAGCGACCTCTCTCTCATGCAATGCAACCATTGGACCTGCATGGCCTGGTTGGTGCCACCTAACTTCGCATCATGCCTCATCAACTAAACCCAGCTCCACGTTACATCACACGTTATTCGATCAGGACGCACAAAGCATGCTCTAGCTATAAACTCTTTGGTTATACAATATAACCCGAGGCGGCCAGACAGGACCCCTCTGTGTGAAATTGTGAATCGGATCATTACATGCAGACGTCCAGTACGGCTGCCATGCAATAGGAAATCCAAAAAGGAAAAGTTCAGTCGACTCGCAATCAAGCAGTCGCAGCGGCATCGATCGATCGTCCTTAAAAATGGATAGAGAAGCTAGTATCCTTGCTTACGTTTCCTTTTGCTTTACGCTTTCGTTCTTTGAAGAAAACATCAAACGGTGCAGTCATCAGTACCACTCGGATCGTGTAGGCGTACACCGCCTATGATTTCGGCCACTGAAAATGTGGAGACACATACGTAAAGTGTTACTGGTTGGGAGTACTAGGTAACGTTTGCTGCTGCATGCCTGCCTGAAAGCGCATCCATGCATCCGGATCAGGGGAGGAGCTAGGAGAAAGCTGTGAGCGTGGCCAACGATTCGACTGTTTGATTCCAGCGTTGGAAGGGAACCTCAATCGGAACATGCATGCTAGCTTGCTTTCCCTTCCGGCTAGTACAAGATTATTCCAGCGTCGTTGAAATATTCAGAACTTCGTTCGGTTTGAAATTTTTTTACGTGGATCAATTTAAAATCCGGAGGGCGTAATTAATAAACACAGCTTCATTTCATTTTGTAACGTACGCCGAATATAAGAACTTTGCAGCAACACATACTACATGCCCAAGTTGCGTACTGTAGATACAGAAACATCATGTCGCGGTGAAAGCTCATCACATGCACGTATACAGTATACGCACGCAGGCCGGTCGAGGTCGGTCCAGGGCATGGCACATGCATGGCCGGTATACTTAGTACATACACCATGCCATGCATGCGTGGACGTGTACGAGCTCGCACGTTCAACAGTGCGCTTGTACTGCAGCTCGAATTGCTCGCATGCACGTAGGAGGAGTACGCTTGCCACTGTAGCGCGCGTACAGGTCACATGCACGCAACGCACAACGGCTGGCATGCAGGCGCCGTCGTTCATACGTACGGCGAAATCTCAAATCCGTGGTCGATCTGTAGCATGCAGGATCGATGCATGGCCGTGATGTCGTACTCGATCGAATTGTGCTTGAGTCAGTCGTCGTTTGCTAAAATTATTGTAAAATTAAACTGCGAGGAGATTTTTTTTATTGAACGTGGCTTTGAGCTTTAGTTGATGATTGATTTGTTTAGTTGATTTTCAGAAGAATGAGTGCTAATCAGTGGTGCTGTTTGCTGAAGTGGAACTGGTACAATGGGCTGGCTAGTAGGAGTATATGATTAAATTAGGTGATGCGAGCTGTCGTGTACCTCGCCCTTCTCCACGAAAGAATTTCTAGATTGTTTACAAACGAGTTCATCATAAGAATGGATTTTGCTTATCTTTTTATTCTGTGGGTGCATGTATATAATAAAGTGCCCTCTTCCCAGAAGAATATAGGTGGCCACAAAAACAAAACAGCATGGGATGTTGCAGTCAAAATGGAATCACAGTTGAGATCACAGTTTTATAAATCTAAATACTCCTAGATCACCATCTTCAAAATTAATCTTTAATTAGGTGCATGAAAGCCGTACTAGTACAGTGTTCGTGGGTCGGCGGCCGGTCCTGAAGAGAGGAATCACACGTTTCCAATAATTTAGCTAGCAATTCAAATCATGCACCGACAAGTAAATTACTCCAAGTCTAGCTAGCTACGACCAACGCACCATTTAAATATCTCGAGATAGGTTTTCTTCCCCCAAAGCTAGGCACCCAGTTCACGCCACATGGCCGAGTCGGTAATCTTCATCTTCTCTTTTAATAATTTATATTTAAAAGAAAAGACTACCGCGACAGTTCGTACTCATCTGCTCGTTTTGCGCACGATGCATCTGTAAACATACCGACGAATTTTTTTTCTGAAATCGACTTGCAAACGGCTAGTGATTGGCCGCAGGAATATTCAGAGACGATCGTGCGGGTTGAAAGGTCAAGGAGGTATTGGCCTCTGCAGATGCAACTGATATGCTGCTGCTGGTTACTACTCCTAGCGCTCGGGATTCAGTCAACGATGAGAAACAGTTTGGGGACAGACAGACAGACAGACACGGATCTAGCTCGTCGCTGTAAAAGGCTTCTTACAGGCGCTGTCGTCGTCTGCTAGGCTAGTAGCACTTCGCCTCAGATAAGCTTGTTGCGGAGTAGTAGTATTTTATGGCACTCGAGGGCCGGTCGATCGAGGCTACAAACCGAGCGCAAGAAGAGGGATGCGGTGATGCGGTGCCCCGGCCTCAAAATATTTCGATGCCTACTGCCGGACAACGACAGGTTACGGGCTCAAACGGCGCGAGCTTGAGAAGGCATCACCAACGGCGCGAGCAAATTGAATTCAGGAGGAGAGTGGAGACAGTCATTTCGTTTTCTTGTGATACGGGAGTAGCAGTACTCCCTGTTAATAAAAGGAAAGAAAAAGGAAAAGAGAGATGCAGATTGATAAAAACTGTCGGAAGGTGGGTAGGGAGAAAAGGAAAGCTCGGCAGGGGAGCACAGCTGCCACTGCCGGGCGCATTACTGTATTCAGTTGGATGATTAGGTAGTACTATCATACAAAACGATAGAACAGGGACTCCGGCACATGCAAGCGATGCGACCCATGGAAAATGATGGACGGGAAGGGGACAGGTAAGACACGGTTCGCTCGCCTGGGTTGCAGTGCGTTAGAGCGTCGGCACTCGTCCAGGTCGGGTGACGTCTGTCAGATCCACATCTGATTCTTGCAAACCGCGACGTTTGCATCACTCCGCGAGTCAACCCATCGACGTCCTGCACCTTGTAACGTTGGATTAGTTGGAGATTTTCTTCTTGTTTATGTAAAATTAGTTGAAGAGCCACGTTCAAAAGGAATTCAGTTACACGCATATGGTTCGTACTACAAGCAGGCACACATTTGGGTGGAGCAGCTGGTCCTAGAGCCACACCAAATATAGCATTTCTTTAGTTAAGGCAAACAGAGCCAACAGAGCTAGGATTATTCGTTACCCGGTTGCCGGTTAGTACAAAAAAGGGTTCAGTATACAACGTCCATCATTTTCTCATTTTCAGGGGTCAGGGGACTGTATAGGAGAACACATTTTGAAGCGTCCTTTTTTTTGCGTCTGGTTGATGAGATCAAGTTGTCGAGCTTGCCCTTTTGCACACATTTGAAGGCCTTTGTCACAGGCCGGCGCTGATCGCGGGAGATGATACCGGCCAGCGGCCAAACTTTCTCCGTGTAGCTGGCCAACTTGCCAAATTGGTTGCCTGATATAGAATCCGTACGTTCAGATGATCTGAATCCCAGTTGGCCCATCTTGTTTGGTAGTCTACGGCGGCTAGTAGAAGCTAACAAAGGGCTAACAAAGTGGGCGGTCAGGCCTGCCTAACGCTTTCAAGTACTGCCCATGCAGAGGGTCCAAGCAGCTAACATGAATGCCACAAATCGAGCACCACACTCGATTACCAGAAGCGTTACTTGAAAATTAAAATTTGAAAGGTGAAAACACCATTGGTACGTTGCACACGTTAAGTGCAATAAAAGACTCAAGACATAGATACGATTGGATGCTTAGAGCGCACCGTTTCCCTTGAAATCAAAAGAAATTTACAACAGTGTTACATACTGATAGAAAAGCATCCAAAGAATACTGCCATGTGCTATAGGCGTCCAGCCAGCACAAGTTTTTATTCAAACGGGAGAACATGGTCGAAAGAAATTTACAACATACATTGATGGAAACATCCAAAGGGATCTGCCATGTGCTATAGGCGTCCAGCCAGCACAAGTTTTTATTCAAATGAGAGAATATGGTCCAAAGACCGGTACATCACACACCACAGCTTCTGAGAATGTTACATCAAACATCCCCATGTCCAGGTGCCAACGAAAGAAGTCCTGCCAAATAGAGGAACATATTCGTGACATTTTGGCTGTGCGTGGCCTTTACTTCGACAGAGATGGAATGAAGGATCCACTATTGATGGGGTTCCTATATGTACAACCATCAGTGGAGTTTCACAGCTCCCAGCTGCCTTTATGTAGGAGCCTACACAACAAAAACACCAAGCCCAGATTACAGTCTATAACTCACGATAGAGACTGTAGCTACATTTCATCCACAGATCAGAACGGTTCCTTTCATAACAGGCAGCCAGTTCCGAACATTATCTCAATATTGTTGATCTATGCTAGTAAAGGCTTAAAATGGTTGTGACGGCTAATTGTTTAACGAAAATTACGAAAGAGTATCAAATGGTGACCTGAAATGCAGCCATGGTGCACAAATAACATGGACATCATATCCTTGTGCAAAGCGAGTTAACTTACCCCAGGTAAGGTGGCATAGACGACTCAGGTTTCATCGTCATCAGTTTGAGTGGCATTTCCCCTTTCTCTATTCTCCGGGTGTGGAAATTTCCCTTCATTCAACAATTATCAATTATTTAAACTAGAAACATTGCTGAGTGTTGAAGAAGTACAGAGCAAACAATAATAATCGAAAACTCTAATAGCACATATCATGGTTTGCCTCTGGGTTGTACATTAAAGTCTCAGGCAATATCCATGGTCATGATTGTATACATGAAGATGACTGGCTTTGTCTAAGCCGCTTAAGTAATCAGGATGAGCTATAATTCTGAATCAACAAAAACTACTTTCCTCTCAGATCCAAATCAAATATATCTAGCAAAAAATTACATGCAGTTGACTACATGATATATGCAAGAGTTGATATGCTTAAGAATAAACAAACAATCGTTAACTTCTGAGAAACAGAACACCTGTCTGAACTCTGAAATACAGCGAACTAAGCCCAGCCCCTACATGCAAGATGAACTCCCAACCTAACCAGCCCAATACTGCATGCAACACAATGTCCCCCGCCAAGACCAATTCCAGTTCAAGACAACCAAATCGCCATCATCTTAGTAGCTCCCAGATATCATGGATTTAACTCATCCCAGATGGTACAGATGGTACAGGAGGCACCATAAATTCACGGGAAACTTTGAGCCTCAGTACCAAAACCTCCGGACACCTTTTATACCCAACAACAAAAACCCAACTGAATCTGGATCAAATACCCACAATTAGATTTCAAACAATCCAAATTAAGCCAACATGTTCGTTTGAGTTTAAACTCAGCAACCAGCAAACATTAAAATTCCCAAAACTAACATTTAGAACTGAGTTCCCAGTAATTGAACTTCAAATAGAAAGATGACTGTTTACACTCCTGCAGAAATTCATTAGATTGAAATATGACATAAGGTGATATATGCGCCTTTTTTAGGTGGCGTTGGCCTTTGAGTTCTTGAACTAATTCTGCATTATACATCACACTGTAGGACATAGTTCATACTTATGAAAGACTACGACCTTCAAGGGTCTCACTTATCCCGATAATACACTGAAAATTCTATTCTCCTTTTGAACATTTCCTCAGAATAAACACGATATACTAAGCAGCATACCAGCATGACCAATTCCATCAGAACTCTGCGTACAATAACAAGCCTAAGGATACGCATATGTCTCACGGTATACAAAGCTGTATAGAGGATACCTTTCCAATACAGGGATTGTCCGATCTCTAGTTAGTTCACCAGCTAACGTTAAGCTTAACAAGGGAAATTATTGCATAGAAAATGGTTTAAATCTAGCCACGTCAATAAAGCATGAGAAACAAAATTCAAGACTCAAAATCATTCAACCCTAACACATACATAATAATTTCACAGCCACAATGAAAAATGCTAGCTCAATCCACCTCACCTTCCACAAAATACGCGGCGGACGGCCACCCGCGCTCGGTGGTGAAGCACATGGCTTCCTCCTTCGTCAACACCGAGGCGCCACCCCTCGACGCGTACACACCAGCGCCGAGGAGGCCCGCGACGCCGAGCTGACGCGGCATCGGCGGCACCCAATAGGATCCCCCCGGCACGAAGGGGAGCCAGTCCGGCGCCGCCCGCCGCACGAGCACCCCGTGGATGGCGTCCTCCAGGCGCCGCATCCGCATCGGCGCCGCGGCGTCGCCCACGCTGCCTCCACCTCCCCCGGAGGATGCCGCTGACTCCTCCGACAGGTCGATCTCGACGAACTCGACCTTGGTCGAGAGCGTGCGGGAGGGACAGAGGCGGGCCGCGGCCGCGGGGCGGCCGAGGGTTAGGGTCCGCACGGGGAGGCGAGCCATGGGACGCCGGAGAATTGATTCCGGTGGCGGGCGCAGATGGAAAGGTCGAGACGGGGACGAAGGCGACGGAGAGAGAGCACGCGATTACGCAACGAAGTGATGACGTGTAATCTATCCCAAAACTGATGTCGTGTACAGTGTAATCTCATTGGCCGAGATTAGCGTTGCGGGTCCCGCATGTCAGCAAGCGGCTCGCGAGTCAAGGTCACAAAAAAGCAAACTCCTTCCCTAACCTCCGTGCCACGCAGGCCAGGCACCTCCCAGGGCTCTCGGCTCCACCAGATCCAGGCGTACTTCAGCCGCGGCTCCGCTTCGTTTCCTTCTCCCACGGGCGTTCTCGTCGTTCTCTGGTGAGGAAGCCCTAACTTTCTCGACGAATTATTTGTTCTCCTACCCCTTCTTGGGCTTTCCCCCTTCTATCAGCCATCAAACCCAGATGTTTCCACAAAAATCAAAAAAAAAAAAATTCAAAAGTTCCAAAGTTCTCCCTGATTGGACTCCTGATTGTTGCCGATTTATTGCTGCGTGATGGATTAGTGGATTACTGATATCTCGATGCATTGTCTCCAAAATCTGGGTTAAACTGAGCCTCTGTGCCCTTCGTTAAGTCCGTCACTGTAATCTTTCTAGGTTTCATATGGACATCTGTAGTCCGGCTGCCTTCTGATGATACTGCTATTGTTTCTGCTGATGATACACAGAGATGGCCGATCCAAACGGTGCTGGTCCTGCTGCTTCTCCGATGGTCATGTATCCCATCTGTGTCCCAGGCACATTCTCCCAGCAAGCTGGCGATGATCAAGCCCAGGGTCCAGGGATATACGCCATAGAGCAGAATCAATTAGCTGTGGCAATGGGAATGGGAAGCTTCGCTCCAACAACACTTGTACCCCTCACTTACAAGATTCCGGCGTAAGTTGTTGCTATTGTGGTAATCATGTAAAGTTAGTCACTGTAATCTGTAACACAGTGAATCGACTTTGGTTAGTGCTAGTTTATTAAAGATCACCTTTTTTTCTGATGCTTTATTCATGAATGAACTTTGCTAGCGATCAACTCATAAACTCATCATGTAGAACAATTTCTTTTTGTTTTGTAAGGGCTCAGATGCAACCTGATTTTGTGAAGGGGCTAGAGCCTAGATGCAATGGAAGAACTCAGATATATTATTTCTTGAGGCTCTAGGGGCATTGTAATTTAGATTATTGAAGTGCTGCTTTTGATGATGGATAGAACTACATAGAATGCCTAGACTTGCTTAGAGGTGTAAGGGCCTGTTCGCTGCAGTTGATTCCTTTATTGTGCACAGTAAATTTCAATAGAATTGCTTCACAGCCACAGCTATAAAAATGGCAAACGAACGGGCCCTAAGCAGTTCCTGAAAAAAAAAATTGGTGACAGAATTACGATTCCCTTGTAGTTTACTACTACGTTCCTTTCCTTTCACATGTTGATTTTGCCGTTGGGGGTATCTGGGATGAGTGCAAAGCATTATGAACATGACCTTCCAGCAGTTCCTTTGCTTATTTCTGCCTCTCTGTGCTTGAAGGGAAAGTGTTGGTGCACCGGCTGGTGAAGAGCATGGACAGGATGCTAGGCAGCAAAATGGTCCTCAAAGACAAGTTGTTGTGAGGAGGTTCCATTTCGCTTTTCAGCTTGACTTGACGCTGATCATCAAGTTAGCCGCAGTGGTCTTTCTATTTAGCCAGGAAGGATCGAAACAAAGGCTCTTTCTTCTCATAATGTTTGCCTCATTGATTTACTTGTGAGTGCTTAGTTGTACTGTCTTTTCTCCAAGATAATTGGCCCTCACTTCCTGTCTAGTCTATACTTTGTTGTTATATAACCTCATTGTTTGATATCCTGTAGATATCAAACTGGAGCAATTACACCTTTCCTAAGAATGCTGCAGCGTGCTGGAGGTGCGGCTGCTCGTCCACCACAGGCTCCAGCTCGGGCTGAGAATCGTGCTCCTCTGGCTGTCCAGAATGGTGGCAATGACCAACCCCATGGTAATTATTGACTATTGATGCTACACTCCATATTCTGTCCACTATGCTTGGTTGTCCATAGCAGTTTCACTTTTTCAGCTGTATATTATTACACATAATTTGGTGATTTTCCTTTCAATAGTATCCGCTCAATGGGAGTAAATTGACCTAAAATTACATGAGGGGGGTAAATTGACCCAAAATCATGTTTTGGCGGGATAAAATAAACCAAAGCTTAGTTTAGTGGGTTATTTGGACTTTAGCTATACTTGAGGGGAGGAAATTGGACTTTATCCTTTTATAAATGTTCTTATATTTGCTTTATGTTCACTGTGGGATATCTTGCAGACCCTGCAAACCCTGATCAAGGTGCAGAGAACCAGGAGCAGGGAGCTGACGCTGGTAATGAAAATCAGCAAGGTGCAGAGGGAGAAGGAAATAGACAGAATTGGCTTGGAGGCATCTTGAAAGAGGTCCAGCTGGTTGTTGTAGGGTTTGTCGCGTCGCTTCTTCCTGGTTTTCAGCACAATGACTAGGCGTCATCTCTTCATTGCCAAATAAGCTTTTGTTAATGTAACTATCTATTGTGACATAGGGAGAAAAGAATCAGTCATATAAATCGGCTCAAGACTTGTTTACACAACTGAATGTCTCGTTGTTAACACTATTTTGTTTACCATGCGATGTTCCCTTTGAAGAGTCCTCTTATTGGTGCATGAATATATTCTGTCCTGCGGACAAAACGCTTCATCAGCTGAAACGACCTGTAAATTGCGTTAAAGCTGCACCCCATTACAAGATCTGCTTTGCCGTATAGTTTGTTTTATGATTTTACGTCATATAGTAGAGACATGAAGATGTAATAGATCTTTAGAGCTGAAACCGTTACAGACATTGTGCATCACATCCAGGCGGACAAGCGTACGGCATATACAACTCTTATGCAGAAGTTGCATGTCAAAGTGAAAAGCGACAATCATTCCTCAGCACATCCGTTCAAGAATAATTCGTACACAAAACAACTCTTAAGCAAACATCAGCATAGAGCAAGGATATTTTTTCATTTCTTACAATCATTCCTCAACACATCATTTGAAGAGACATTCGTACACAAATCAACTCTTAACCTAACAATAGCACAGAAAAAGTATTCTCTTAGTTTCTCTGGTTTCAAGGATACCCATATGCTTCGAACAGAAGGACACCAGATGAATACTAATTGACAAAAGAATCCGCTATGCTCTATTTATTTTTACTGCTTAACTGAGTCAGTTGGGGTAACAAGTTTATGGCATGCTTGATCTGAATGTTAGATGCTCAGGTCTCCCATTCATTCTGTAGATCACTCAGTTGCGGCCTTCATCAGATCTTCATCTGCAGATGGTCTATGCTCCTTGCTAAGACTGCACGAGATCTATAATATTGCTTGACAACTTCAGGAAGCATACACCTATCAGTCACTGGCAAAAATTCATGGTAGGGTTTCAATGCTGCCCTATGTGTCCATCAATAAAAAAATGTTAAATTAGTAATTTTGGCAATGATGTGCTAAATTAATCATGTTACATTATTAGAACTGTACCTTCAAACCCATGCATCTAGTCTTGGTCTGCTCGAACAGAACCAACTTATATGATATAGCATAAGCCTAATGGTGATACTTCTGTCCTTTTATTATGGTCCACGCCCTGAAAAGTAACATATACGTACAGTAATTGATTATGTGCTATTCACAAAGTACTCCAGTGTCATGGTGTTTAAATGGTAGTTTTTGCATGATGGAGCCTATATCACACCATACTGGACTTCCTCCACAGATAATACATTTAAATGTTGAAGTGGCATCAAAGAGGCTGATCACTTGCCTGTAGAGCTGCTCCATTAGAACTATTAAAGCAACTTGGTGGTTTAACACCAGTGAGGACAGTTTTATTGTTGCATCTGCACGCTCACGCACTTGCACCCCAAGACCATATGGGCCACCAATACAAAATGCGAGCCTTGACGACCCCTGTTGGATTTGAGAACATTAATGACAGACCTGTTATTCCTAGATGTTTCATAACAGTGCAAACTTGAGATGGCAAATTGGGAGTCATGGAAGAGTAAAACATATCTAAATGAACAAAGTTGCAGAGCATACTGTGTTGCCAGCATCTCCAATCAAATCAGCTATTTGCTCAGATGTGACATCCTTTCCATTTTCATCCAGCACAACAACCTTACCATACACAGTAACATCAGACATCAAAAAGAAATACAAGAGGATGAGAGATAGCACAAGTCACAATAGAGCCAATAGAGCACATCTGAGGTAAGGAAACGAAAGCACTTGAACATACAAAATCTTCAGATTTGAGTTGCTGCATCATAGCTGTGTCTTCTGCCTCAACTTTAACCTTGACATCACTGGAGAAAGCATCAGAGGTCAGGGCATCAACATCACAAGCTGGCAAAGTAGTTCTTTTGTTATAGATACGACAAGGGTTTTAGCCTCTTAGTTATGTGTAATACTACCAGTTTTTAAGACCAATTAACCAATATCAGAAACAATCTCGCCATAAAATAACAAAGTATAGTACTGCCACATGTATGCAATCTTATCATATCCTACCTTGTGAGTTTCGGGTTGGACCTGATGAGCGTGTCCTCAAAATCACAGTAGTAACCGAGCTTCTCCCTGTATTCTTCAACAAGAAGCTGTGTACCTCGAGACCTCTTCTTGCCAACCGTTAACAAGCGCATAGGCATTACTCTCTGCAAACATGGGCGTACACAGTCATCAAATACATATGGCCATCATTTTGGCTACACGAATTTAAACATAAGCGCAAGGTCTCCACTTCCCAAGGGATTTTTTGGGAGCATTTCCCTTGTGACGTGGCCTTGGTCAGTTAATTGATATTGCTACGGGCAAATTCAGCAGGTGAAGTTGAACAAGCAGACTTTTTGTTTATAAAAGTGCAGTGCTTCTGCTCATTGGTTCCCAAATAAAAAAAGTGTAACAAGCACACTTTTTTCTTGACGGGAGTAAACCAAATGAATCGGTAATAGCTAGAAATGTGAATGTGCACCGTACCACAGATTGTCCTGAATATTTGGATCTCCTTCCTGCATTCAGAGGAAAAGTAGGAATTACGAATATCAGAATCCTTCGCTAGTATGAACACTAATCAAGGGCAGTGGAAACAGTGAGGTAAGTGGATAATTCAAACATAAAAAAACACAGAGAGATAAATAACTTGAGCAGCAGCAAGGAAATGGAGATACACCGACTGCGATTCGTAGTCTTACCGGGAGGACTAGAAGGCGCAGGCGCACCTCGGTTCTTGCTAAGGGGTTGCTGGAGCCCGCATATGCACCGCAATGGCGAGACTACCATCGCGGAGACGAGGGGGAGGGGGAAGGAGGGGCCGGCGAAGCTACGAGCGAGGTCCTGGGTTGTTCACCGGCCGGCGTCCTCTCGGTGGAGGCCGGAGAGGAAGAGAGAACGAAGGTCCGTGTGTCTGTCTGCAGGAGAGGCGTGTTTCGTATGGCTCGAACAAGTCACAGAAGTGCGTTAAAGCAGGCCGAAAGCGCAACCTTGAAACAAATGTTGCCCAGCCAAAGGACCGACTGAGTTGCTATGCCTTTGGTTCAACAGGACTGACCGTCTGACCCATAAATCGCCACAAGAAGCACGGAGGTACCTAAGATCCCACAAATATATTATTTGCGACAAAGTCATCTTAGAAACTAAACTTCATATGTTTTAAATGTGGATCTTTACTTTCTGCGGTAACACAGACAACTATCGTAGTGTGAGAGAAACCGTGTCAACATACTAGATTCAATTTTAATATTGTGCATCATAGCTTGTCTGTATTTTGAACGCTATAAAAGAGGATTTGAATCTTCTGTCATGGAACAGTTCATCAGACTGATATACAGAATCCATACATCATAAAAAAACAATTTCTCAATGCTCGAACCAAAACTGATTCAAATCCTCTGCGGTGAAGCACTCAATGCAGAGAATGAACAGTCATTTGAATTAAAACCATTTCACAGCCGTTCGATGAAAAAAAAGTGTTCTGCACCAACTGCTACAAAAGCACTGTTACAGAACATCAAATGTTTTAAATATCTTATAGCGCTGTTTGTAACAGTAAACAACAATTTTCTAATGCATGTAATTGTAGTCTAAGTCTTATTTCACTGTTGAAACAGCGCTCCTCTGTATTGATCCATCATTACAGCAGACGATACGCATCCAACCAAAACAGCCATTATCCACAGAAAGAGGATGGGGAGCCCCCTCCTCTCTGGGTGGGAGATCCGTCTCGAGCTCGGTTCCTCGTCGGCTCCGCCAGGTGAACTCGATCTTCCCGTCCTTTCCTTCCTCGCCTCCAGGCTCGCCTCGGTCGTTTCCTCCGCGTCTTTCCCGAGATGATCATCTCCGTCAAGCTCTTGAGATTTGCAACTGGCTTTTCTCGGGTGAGAAAGGAATCACTGAGTGTTTCGCGTCATCCTCTTCGTTGTTCCCTGATCTGGGGCCTTCGAAGTATTTGGCACATTTTTCTGAGATTTCGGTGGCGGGAGTTTTGAATTCGAGTTCTGATCCTATTGGGCCGAATGTGGGCTACGGGAAGGGCATTTTCTCTACTATAGATCTGGACCGGCCTAGCCACGGACTTTCATATGACGATGTGTTTGATCATTCCTGGCATCCGCTTGTGACCGCGTGGTTGTGGGTTCCAAAGGAGTGCGTGAACCTAGGGTTAGGGTTTCCCCTGAGAGGCGACGAAGTGTGACGATTTGGTAGAGGTGCTTGTCGTGTGCGGCGCATTCCTCCTCCCAAACCTCTCCGACATTCCTTCGTCGACGTAGTCAAGATGAATCGGGATCTGCAGATGGGAAGGAAGCGAGGAGCTAATGATGATTGGATGGAGGTGGACCATCAAGGTGGGGATGAGATGGATCTGCGCCAAAAACTTCAACGCTCCTGAGAAAACCGAGCAGAGGGCTCGCAAGGTATGATTCCCCAACATCTTAGATCTTCTCATGGCACTATGGGAGGCGGTCGTGGATTCACTCGGGCTCAGCAAGGTGTTGATGCCCGTTCTGAATATGGTCGACCCCCACATCAAGATGACAGGGATTTGGCTATGGTCGTGGGATGCGTTTGGATCCAGTTTGGGGGAGGGGGAGAGGTCGTTTTGGGCTGGCTAGTATCAATGATGGTAGACAAGATTTTGGCCAAGGAGGCGAAGGTTTTCCTCAACCAATTCCATGTGCTGATCAGGATTTTCATAGGTCTGAGTTTGATAGACGTTCTCAGGTGGATTTCAAAGGAAAGAGTCCTGAACAGAATGCTGCTAAGGAACTCAGGTGCTTTCGCTGTCATGATGTGGGGCACCATCAGATGGACTGTAACAAGGAACCAATTTGCTATAAGTGCAAACAGTTAGGACATATGGCATATGAGTGCGATGAGGTTAAGGGCAAGAAACTCAGGATGTTTGGTTTCGGTATAAAACAAGGTTTCTATTCTTTAGATATCCCTGAAGGTGATAAAGGTGACTCGAGTACCAAGGGGCTTATTTCTGTGCTTCAAGGGGACACTTTTGAAGCTAAGGCGGATGAGGGAATGAAGAAGTTAGTAGAGAAAACTTGGAACTGAAGGGTTCAAAAACTTGATTCTAATGACTTCTCAGTCATTTTCCCTAACAAGCAGTCTCTGGAGACCTTATCTAAGCTACTTGAATTAGTTACTTTGAAGTACGGTCTGAAGATAAAGGTGACCAAAAGTTCAGAAGATTCAGAAGTCACTTTTTTACTCCAAACATGCTCGATGAAAATCTGTATGATTCCTAGTTTTGCAAGATGGGACTATGTGCTAAAGACCTTGCTGGGCTTGGAGCTGAACCTTTAGTCATTGATGAACTATCTCTAATCCAGACAGGGCTAGTTAGGGTCAAAGTCAGATGTAGAGATCCTTCACAGCTGAGGAGTTGTGTTGAGATTTTCTTTAATGGCAAGGACATGATATTAGATTTGTGATTGAAGGACCATTGGGAAAATCTGGGAGTAATGATGAGAGGCCTTCTGGTTTTAATAGGAAGGAACATGGTCCTAAATGCTGTCATAAGGAGGAAAGGAGTGATGATTTCAGATGGTAGGAGATCTGAGGAAGAAGGGCCTCAACCCAAATGGAATGCTGCTCAGGGGGATATAAAGGCAAATAACATACTAATGAGGGTGGCTTGGAGACTAAGGAAGAAAGTCTGGATGCTATTGTAACTCCTCCCTTGGCTTTCTTAGATCCTCAATGTGGTGTTATTCTTCCCTATCAAGATGATATTGAGGTCTTCAATACTTTACCTGTTGCACATGTTGAACAACAGAAAGAACACAAGGCAGTCAGAGCAGTGAAAGTTGGATTGAGACTTATAACAGTATGAGGGATTCTGAACATGGTGAAATTGAGGAGATGAATGGCAATTCTGATACTCAAATTGTAATGCATGGATCAGAGGGACCATATTATATGGAGAAGTGTAAGTGGCCATCTCTCACCGTTCTTGA
Source organism: Zoysia matrella (assembly GCA_001602295.1). Classification (NCBI taxonomy): domain Eukaryota; kingdom Viridiplantae; phylum Streptophyta; class Magnoliopsida; order Poales; family Poaceae; genus Zoysia; species Zoysia matrella. Next base: position 32,426 of record BCLG01001750.1, read on the forward strand.
TAACAATATCTCATCTAACAAGTATCTTGAGGGGGATGATCAGAATGATAAGTTCTTGATAACAATATCTTATCTAATAAGTATCTTGAGGGAGATGATCAGAATGATAAGCATGCTCTGGATAGCAAGGAGATCACTATATCTCAAATGGATAATAATGCGATAGCAAAGAGATCACTATATCTCAAATGGATAATAATGCTCAGAGGGATACTGTGGGGACTATATCTGAGGAACCCTGGGTGACTTCTATACCAAAAAAGCGAAAGAAAAGGGAGAAGAAGCAACACCCTGCTCCATCTCGTCACAGTTCAAGAATTCCCCAAGATGGAGTTCCCATTATGGACAAGGCATCTACTAGAACTATGCTGAAGAATTTGGATGTGTCAGGTACTTCCAATCCTACTCCTTTCACTGTCCTTAATAACACTCCTGATTCTGTGATTGGATCTGTGTTAGATGAATTAGAATTAGAATTTGAAGATAAATCTAGGTTCATTTCTAGTGTAAAGGCTGAGGAAATTCTTAGGGCTGATTTGGCTGAAGCTAGTTATAGAGAAAATTTTAGAAGAACAGATAAAAATCATCCCCACCCTGATTGTGATGATTTGAACCTTCTAGCCATGGGGGCTAATGGGGGCTCTAAACATAATTCCATACCTCAAGGAGAGGTTTCTTCTTTTGTTGCTCTAATGGTTCCCCCCACCAAGAAAGGTGGGAAAAAACAAAAAGTAAAAAATGAAAGTCCTCTTTTGGAATGTTAGAGGGATTGGTAAACCAGGGAGAAAGAAACAAGTAGCTGAGTTGATTTTCTCTGAACATGTTGAATGTGTGTGTCTTATGGAATCCCAAAAAGCTAATTTCTCTGATTCTGACTTGAGGTCTATTGGTAGAAATGATGAGTTTGTTTGGAGATGCTCCCTATAGAAGGAATGTCTGGGGGGTATTCTCTTGGGGATGAATGTAGATACTCTGAAAATGGAGGAAACCAAGATGGGATCCTTTTTAGTTTCCATGATTCTTAGAAATAGAATTAATAACTGGTGCTGGGTTCTAGTGGCTATTTATGGACCAGCCAATCATGAGACTTCTGAGGAGTTTTTGGAGGAGTTAAGACATATTGTTGATTCTGTTGAACTTCCTATTGTTATGGGGGGATTTTAATCTCATTAGGAAGGTTGAGGATATCAGTTCAGGTAATGCTAAGCCTAGACTTGCGAACTTATTCAACTCTTTCATTGAGGTGAGTGACCTCAAAGAAATAAAAAGGATGGTTCCCAGTTTGCTTGGACTAATAAAAGGGAGACTCCTATTATGGCTAACTTAGATAGAATCCTGATGTCTGTTTCTTGGGAGGTGAGGTTTCCTCTGGCTTTTGCTAAGTGCTTAGCTAGGGTAGGTTCAGATCATTCTCCTATCCTGTTAGACAATGGAGAATCACTTCCTGATCGCCTTAAATACTTTTTCTTTGATAAACAATGGCTAATTGAACCTACCTTAAAGGAGAAGGTGATTGAGGTCTGGAATAGGACTAAGGCAAGGTTGCCTAGTGTATGTTACCCAGTGACTAAATGACAGAAATATATTGTGCAGAGCAGACAATTCATGAAAGGGTTGGTTGCCCAAAATAAGGGGGAAATTAGAAAAGATAAACAGGTGCTTTTAAACCAATCGAAAGACTTTGACTCTATAGCCAGCAATGGAGTTATGACTGCTGAAGAATGGGCTTTAAAATATAAGGTGATGTCTAAGCTTGAGAAAATTTGGACAGCTGAGACTATGTATTGGCAACAGAGGGGAGGGCAAAAATGGATTCTGCAAGGGGACAATAACACTAATTTTTTCCAGCTTGTGGCTATTGGTAGACGTAGGAAAAATTTATCACTGCTTTGGAAAGTGATCAAGGTATGGTGAGTGGCCAACAAGATCTGATGTTACATGCTACTCAATTCTACAAGAAATTGTTTGGATCCAACATTCACTTTGGGGTGACTCTGAAACAGAATTTTTGGGGGGTGGGCAGCAGCTGAGTAGAGAGATGCAACATAAGCTGATTGAACCTTTCTTAGAGAAAGAAGTGAAGGCAACAATCTTTGGAATGAAAATAGATTCTTCCCCTGGACCTAATGGTTTTGGAGCTTTGTTTTTCAGAACCTTTTGGGAGCTTATTAAAAATGACCTCATGGCAATGTTCCATGATTGGTTTTTGGGTAATCTAGACTTGAAGCGTTTGAACTATGGGGTTATTACTCTAGTGCCTAAAGCCAAGGGGGCTATTAATATTAAACAAATCCTTGGTGAATGTAGATTACAAAATTTTTACAGAAGTCTTGAACAACAGAATTGCAATGGATGCTTGTAAGATCTTGAATCAAGAACAAACTGCATTTACTAAAGACTGTAATATCTTAGATGGGGTTGTAATCCTTCATGAAACTTTATATGAACTTAGAACTAAGAAAATCCTGGGGCTGATTATCAAGATTGATTTTAAAACTTATGACAAAGTTAAATGGAATTTTCTAGAAGAGGTGTTGATGAAAAAAGGTTTTCCTACTAAATGGGTTTCTTGGGTGATGGATTCTGTCCAAGGAGGACGAGTATGTGTCAATGTGAATGGTCACAGGGGAGAATATTTCAGAACCTATCAAGGTTTGCGTCAAGTGACCCCCTCTCTCCTTTCTTGTTCAATCTGGTGGCTGAAACTCTTGGCTCTCTGCTTCAGAAAGCAAAGGATAAAAACCTAAATTCGGGTCTTATGTCTCACTTAGACTCTGGGGGGATCACACACATTCAATATGCAGATGACACTGTTATTCTGGTAGAGCCCTCAGTAAACAACATCAGAAACTTGAAATTAATCCTCTATTGCTTTGAGTTTCTCACTGGGCTTAAGATTAATTTTCATAAAAGTGAGGTTTTCTCTGTTGGGGGTTCTGGTGCTGACAACATTGGATGGGCTAATATGCTTAATTGCAAGATTGGATCTCTGCCCCTTACTTATCTGGGTATTCCTATCTCAGATCATCATTTTAGGAGCTCTGAATTTGATAAATTGATCCTTAAAATAAGAAACAGACTTGAGCCTTGGAAAGGAAAATATAACTCTTCCGGAGGTAGATTAGTTCTGACTAACTCTTGCTTAAGTAGTTTACCTATTTATATTATGGGTTTTTATAATATTTGTGATGGGGTGCATAAACAGATGGATACTATCAGATCTAATTTCTACTGGCAAGGTGCCAATGACTCTCACAAATACCATATGATGAAATGGGAGAATGTAACTAAGCCTAAACATCATGGTGGTCTGGGTATCCTAGATACAAGAATCATGAATGACTGTCTCTTAACTAAATGGATCTGAAAACTTCATCATAATAGATCTGAAATCTGGTGCAAGCTTCTTAGGGCAAAATATATGAAGAATAATAGCATTGTTCCTGCCAGAATTAGTGGGGCTTCTCAATTCTGGAAGGGAATTTGCAAGATTAGACATCTCTTTCAGTGGGGGCTACCTTTGAGTTGTATAATGGGAAGTCGATTAAATTTTGGGCTGATGTTTGGACTAGTTTTGTCCCTCTCAGAATTCTTTTTCCACACCTTTTTGACATCTGTGAGGACAAAGAATCTACTTTCAACCAATGTTTGTCTGAGGAGACTTTGCAGATCAGTTTTAGGAGGAATTTTGGAGATAGGGAAAGCCTGGAATGGGCCCGGCTTGTTGAGTTGACCAGTCAGGTCAGTCTGAGGGAGGGTGATGACAAAGTAATCTGGGCTCTTGATAGGAGTCGTATGTTCACTACTCCCTCTCCTTATGATTTCCTAACTACCCCTGGGATCAATAAAAACTTACTGTCCCATATTTGGAAAGCTAAAGTTCCTCTCAAGGTGAGAATTTTCCTTTGGCAAATGTGGTTTGATAGGCTTCCAGTGAAAACTTGCTTACAGGGGAGGGGGTGGAGAAAAGGGGTCAATTGCTCTCTTTGTGGCAAACATGAAACTGTGAACCATGTTATTTTTACCTGTTCGATGGCAACCTTCACTTGGGGGGTTATCAGGGCTGCTTTTGGTTGTGCTGTGATGCCAGCCTCTGTGGTTGATTTCTGGAAAGAATGGAGGAAAACACATTTTAGTTATTCCCAACGTGTGGGCGCTATCTTTTTTGCAGGAATCTCGTGGGCGTTGTGGAAAGTGAGAAACAAGATGTCTATTGAAAGGAAAATTCCCAGTACCACTGATGCTTTGTATCTTGGCATTTCACACTTACAGAATTGGAAGTGCCTCGCACGGGGAGCTACGGGTCTTAAGCTAGAGGAGGTGATACAGAAGATGCAGATGAAGATGGCTAACTTGCCGGAAGTGGAGTTCTCTTCGGATATAGTTGAACTTTAGGTCCTGTGGTGTGATTCTTGATGCTGGCAGTAGCCTGGCTAGGGGTGTGTCCTTTTGGATGTTTCGGGTTATCTCCTTTTGTTAGCTCTTGGTGTGAGCTTAGCTTTGTTCAGTACTTCGTCTAGTGATACTGGAGTTGCGCTTTTGAGTCGTTTGTTGTGTGGGGAGAAGTCTTTCTTCGTCCTCAACGTTTGTATTGAACCTTTTCCTGGCTTTCTATAAAGGCCGAGAGCTGGGTCTCTCTTTTCAAAAAAACAGTCATTATCCACAAAGCCATCATCATGGTACAAAACTAGCGATTCCGATATGCATTATCGTTCACAAAGTGGGAGACGATGTTCTTCATGTTGCAGTGTTCAGAAAACTGCCCCAACTGTCTTCTGAATCATACTACATGTGAGGAAATTCTGAATAGTACAATATTGTACAGATCACCATCCCTTGCGGCCTTCAATCACAAGACGTGGTGCATACATGGCCTTCTACCCTCGTCTAAGGAAGACGAAAAGCGAACCTCTAGACCCTTTTCCCAGCCTGATCTTCTCATCGACATAGGTGATCTCCAGCTTAACCTCGCTCTCGCCACCGTACTGGAACCCCAGGGAGCCTACCTTCAGTTCTGGGGCTTCAAATATGACCTGAATCCACTTACTATCCAGTACATTCAGCTTACCTGCATTACCAACACAAAAAGAGCACGGATAAACCAAAGCACATGGTTACTGTCAACTGGCTCATTGCACGCCATCTCAATCAGAGTGAGCTGAACACAATCTTAACTAAACAGAATGAGATGACAGACACTGTTAGTTTACCTTTCAGAGATACTGCACCCTCGAGACCAAAGACAGAGAATGACACCTTGTTCCTGACGATATCAGGGGCTTCGACCACCTGAATCATTTCCTCCGTCTTGAATATCAGGCGGCCGAGAGTTGTCCGGTAAAGTCCTCCTGGCGACGTCGGAACCGAGCAATACACAACCTCCCATTCTGGTCAATCAGGGGAACCATAAAATAATTATATCAGGATGACTAGAAGTATGTCCATGGTTGCTCAAGATGTCACAACTGTAAACCAACAGGAGATAGTTTACGAAATACAACAAAGGTATGCCCACATTGCTGCAACCGGCAATCCTCACTGATAGTTCGTTGCAAGATTAGTTATTTGAGCTAGTGTGTGGCAGTGCCACCGCACCAGATGCAAATATAAAATTGGGCACACCAAGCAGTGATTGGTTTTACCTCCAAATATAAGAGGGGACTTCACGGGCTCGTCGATGCAGTACTTCCCCAGCTGCAGCGCGACATCAGCCACTTCCTGATGCCCATCTTTAGGCAGCAGCACTCCTCGGTCAGTCCCTTTCACCTGTGGTTACCATGCCAAGACATCGTAGTGACAGACACACTGATAGAGCTCATAAGCTTGTAGCAAGCAGGGAAATAATTAAGACCATTGGTGGGACGAAACAACAACGCTAGATAGTATGTTTTCTTACACGAACAAATGCTAACTATCGCTGCAGATGCAAAGCAGCAACTAGGAATCTGGAGTGGGGCTATGAAAGGGAGAAATTAACGGATGTAAGTGTTACCTTGGAGAGAATGGAGTCCACGAGCTCCGGCGGCGCCCGGACACCGGGGGCGGCGGCAAGGGAGCACTGGACTGACTGGAGCCGCCGGCGAAGCGGCCGGGGGAGAGGAGCTGGTCGGGTAGTGGTGGAGGAGAAACGTAGGCCAGGGGAGGGCGCCGCAGCGGAAGCGAACATCTTCAGTCTGCCCGTTCGTGTGGTGATAGGTGGAGCTCCTGGTCGTCACTCGCATATTTCTAATCGAATTAAAAATAAATCGAAAATCCTGCGTGTCGTCGTCCATCGAGAACACAAGCGCGGGTGAACCCAACGGCGTTAAGCATTGGAGCATAACTGAGGCGGCAGAAGTGCAACCACGCGGTAACGGCGGTAAAGCAGTGAAGCACTGGCACTTCACTGCGTAGCATACGACAACCGAGTCTGAACGACTGATCGCCACCATGGTACCAAACTGATGGCAGCCGGAAGACTGAAAATGGAGAGCTTGTGAACAATGTATGGCTAAAACATGAACAATATCGCATCTAAGTGTTCTTCCTCGTTACATTAGTCTTGATATACATGGCAAAAATCTGCAGCTAAAAAACAGAAGAGAAATAAACAATGAAAAGGTAACTCAGAGCCTAAAGGGGTAGCACTGCTCCCCCCGTGGTAAATCTAAGTCTCAACCATCCTGGCCCATCTATGTCTAATTCCACCTACTGCTAACCAATATGGTGTTCTCCAATGTACAAAGATATCAGTATCGAAGTATTCCCTGTATATTCCTATTGTTCTCCAAGAACTCAAAAAAGTGTATAATTAGAGAACAAGTTCATGAGGTTGTTTATGGATTCGGGGTAGAACTTCCTCGCAAACAAGTAGCATGGTCTCTTCACCCCATTCCATAAGCAAGGGTTCTGAGTAACCACTTTCTGCACAAACAAAGCTTATTAGTTTGCTATTTGTTCATCAATG